>CAXKVX010003025.1:0-32644 GCA_964058865.1 Eleocharis quinqueflora | reverse complement strand
AAACAAACATAATTCAAATACAACCAGTAGATTCGGATCCGAAAAAAAAAGAACGGAGACTTGTGTAGGTATTTCTCTATCTTTTCACATCTTTAAATAACACTATACATAATACATCACCTTTAAGAGATATATCCTATCTTTTCCTCAAAAAAAAAAAATTACAATGGTTGATTAAAAACGAGACATGTGAGGCACCTTCATTTATGGGCTTTAGATCAATTTGTCTGGTGTGATGGATTGGCACTTGGCACTAATTAAGTAAAAAAAAATGAATATTTCAAACAGCGGGCGTTCTGTTTAGCTTCTATTTTCAAACAGTACAACTACATAATAGTCTTTAAGTATAGATGTTAAGTTGCAAAACAAGATTCACAAGTGGAGCGGATTCGAAATGATTTCCTATCCGCTATTATTTCGAGGGAATAACATAATCTGTTATTTCATATCTGACTACAGTGAGTTTCGTGCAGTCTAACTGTGTCGTTCATATAGATCGAACAGTCGACAGTAAAATAACAAAACTCTATTATTCTCTCGTAATAATAGCAGATACGAACTCGATTGGAAATAAATAGCGTTAGTGTTAATTTGTATCCGCTTATCTATTAAGCGGATACAGTATGAGTATGAATATTAAATAGGCGTTCAAATTTAATATTAAATCGGACTTAAAATGTACATATGCCAATATGGCAATATGCGAAACGAATAGTGAAAGAATATAGATTTTGTTACATATACAAAGTAGAATTTAAATTACTACTAACAAATGTGTCCATAACAAAAATAGTTTTTAATTTATAAAATTAAATTTTAAATAACATAATTGTTATTTAAAATATCAAGGTATTTCGACAACATGAAAGAGAAAATTAAGATGCATAAATAAATTTTTTGTCAATTTGATATTATTGTCTTACAAATAAATGTGTCTAAATATTATTTTGAATTTGGATAGTTCGAATATCTACATTATTTTTATAATAAAACCAAATATGTATTCGGATATAGACATTCTTTTATGAATATGAAACGAATATGAATACCGGAAAGCCCCATGCCCCACTACAACAAAACCTTACCGCAAACCAAACGAATTCACATCTCTGAAATTACAATAGCTGTCCGTCTCCTGATTCTCAACGTTGTTATAGCGTTTTTGACCTTCCTGCATAGTAATTGCTACAGCGACGCTACAGTACTCACTCAGTAAAACTATCCATTCTTCTCCGAAAATTTCTCCCTATTCCAAAAAATACGAATTCAAACCAAACGGTGATTCAATAGTTACAACGACATAAAAGAAACCTGGAAAATGTACACAAGACATTTCAGTGAAGATCATTATAAAATTGGGCCTGAATTATTGGACAAAGCCTATATCTAGTGCCTGACCAGAAATGATTATATATATATAAATGTGGGCTTTAGCATACAAGTAAAACATCTTTTCTTGATTTTGTTGCTTCAAAACATTGAGAATTGGGGAAAATGTGTTAAGGGCTAAGTTTCTGGTAAATTTGCATTAGAAATTTAGAATTCAAAAGTGCAATTTTACAAATTGATCCAATTCATACAAAGGGTGGAGCATTTAATCACTCTTCAGAAGACTTGCAAAATAGATTTCTTGAGTTATATATTAGTTTGCTGCTTATGTCCAATTATAAAAGGACTATAAATAAAGGGAAAAAAAAAATCAGAATTTTAGTGTAGCTTCAAATGTAGTTTAAATTGATTGGCTTTTCTTTTTACCCTTTGTATAACATGGATGGACATCTATTGACTGTCTCTCTTTAGCATTATTCGTTGCACTATTCTCTTGGTCTAAACTAACAGTGGTATATATGATATTAAACTTCGCTATATTTTCTGAATTGTAATACTTGTGATTACGATTACTTGAATATCTAAGTTGTTTCTGTTATAAAATTCATGTAAAGTGATATTAACAAGGTATCATCTTATGTCTAGATATTGATATGTATCATATATTTATCATATTACATTTATTGCCATCTCTTTGAATGAGTTTGAAGATAAAGAATTCAACTATTCGATTCTATTTGACTTGAGTTGAAGAAATTAGAGTGTTGAGTCGAAAATACTATGGGTTTGGAGGTTAGTTGATAATCGCACGATTGCTTGAGCTTTTCTTGATATGAATGTAGGTGTGCATAGACCTCTTCTGGCGAGAATTCAACTCCGGTTTCTTATATTGTCTCCATTGAACTCACAATTGATTCTCACTTGGGTCTCTTAAGCATAATCCTCATCAATTTACCTACAATTTTCTCATTTAAAAGTAAGTCACCTAACCCAAGATATTCATTTTGCAATTGTACAAGTCTAGCATACATCTCTTCTACATTTTTCCCATCCTTAATTTGAAAGTTTTCAAATTTGATATCTAGACCCATACGTTTGGTACGCTCAATTTGATTATTACCTTTCTAGCACATTATGAGCGCATTTCACATATCCTTTGCTCCAGTAAAATTACCAAAAAATATGCTATACTCTCATGTATAGAGTTTAGCAAAGTATTGGCCACATTGTCATTCTTCAATTTGGCTTACTTACTATCAAAAGTAAGAGTACTATCATCATTCTCATATTTGGGTATCCAACCATTTTCAACTACTTCCCACAATTCAAGAAGGTTAAGGTGATTCACCATACACCTCTTCCAAAAAGGGAAGTTCTTACAATTAAGTCCAAAAATCGACGTTCTTTGATAAATTTCAGTGGTGCCATTTCATAATTAGTACCAAGAATAGATTCTTACTAGGTAGCCCTAGCTCTGATACCACTTGTTGGAAATAAGAACTCTACTACTAAGACTTAAGCGGAAGTTCAATATTATCAAGATTAGGCACAATTCAACAATTGATTCTAACAACTATAAATAAAGAACTCCAAGAATTAGAAGAAAGTAATAAAGAGAGATAGAGAGCCTAAGAGAGTGTAAGAGAGAGTAAGAGAAATGTGACACTCGATATAACGTGGTTCAGCTGAATTTTTTTCAAAGCCTACGTCCACGGGACTCAACGATTACACATCGGGACCGATACACTATCACAAAAGGTTCTTGCAATGTTGGATTTTAGTTCCAAATGGGCAACTAAGAATCACGATTCAATTGAGGGATTATGGGCACCTTCTTTCGCCGCCCTCCTTTCGGTCAGGGAGAAAGAGGAGCATGAAAGAAAGAGTGTACAAGTTACCCCGAGCGCGCGTAGATTTTTGTGTTTCGGAATGCATGCGTCTAGGGCTTTTATTTTAACCATATGAGGTTCTGGGGATCGATAGTCCTGGTCAAGCGCAATCCCCAATCATTATTTACTCGAATCATTATTTCAGTCCTCGACACCTATGATTAATAAGTAGTGCTGGTTGAGTCTTATGGGCCGGATGTAGGGATGCTAATGGATGGGTTTCAGTCCATGCCCAGCTCAGCTCGCCGATGAGGAGTTGAAGTTCATGACCAAATCAAGACCATAAGTATCTACTAATATCCAGTCCATGTCCAATTCATCTTATAATCGAATAATGTCCACTATTTGTCCATAAACTAACCATGCGGGACTGATTCTGCACACTACAGTGCACAGTCCTCTATAAATGAAAGTTCTTTCATCACTGTATTAAATAAATTAAGTTTCTTTGTGCGGATAACTTAATTATCTCTCTATAAAACTGAGAGTTAGAACATGGTTGATCTATTGAGATGTTTGAACATATTTTCATTTAATTCCACATTGAGCTTGCAATTAGTCCAAAATGTGTCCAAAATTTGTCCACAATTAGTCTAGTTCAGTTTTAGCAATTGGACTAGGACTAAACTTCAACATAGACAAAGAAATAGTCCATTTCATAAATGTTCAAAAGGGTCCAGTCCATTTTGTCCATGAACCGCCATGTTCATTAGCAACTCTAGCCGGATGAAGGCGATCTATTACTGGCTGCTTGGGTTTGAGATGACTTTTCTTGAAAGACAATCAACCTTTTAGGCTTTTTAGGATTGTTTAAGAATGATGTCTTTAGGTAAGGTTTCTTTAGATTCAAAGCGACATTACGTGGCTCAACATAGAGTAGCTTAACGTGAAGCGACATCATGCAACTTGCAGCGGCAGAGCGACGTCATGTGGTGTTATGCATTGTGTAGCTATGAAGCGACGTCATGCGGCTTGCGTTATGCGGCGACGTCCTAGGTCATGCATCATGCGTTATGCGTCATGCGGCGGCACAATGCTTCATGTGGCGGCGCCATGCGTCATACGCCATGCGTCTTGCATCGTGCGACAAAGTGGCGTCATGCGGCAGAGCGGCGTCATGCTTCATGAGCTATGCAGTGACGTCATGGGTCTTGAGTCAAGTGTTATACGTCAGGTGACAACGCCATGTGCCATGCGTCATGCGTCTTGCGTCATGCGTCATGCGTCATGCGTCATGCATCATGCCTCATGCGTCATGCGTCATGCATCATGCCTCATGCCTCATGCGTCATGCGTCATGCATCTTGCCTCATGCCTCATGTGTCATGCTTC
This sequence comes from Eleocharis quinqueflora, assembly GCA_964058865.1. Classification (NCBI taxonomy): domain Eukaryota; kingdom Viridiplantae; phylum Streptophyta; class Magnoliopsida; order Poales; family Cyperaceae; genus Eleocharis; species Eleocharis quinqueflora. The sequence goes on along the minus strand of CAXKVX010003025.1, from coordinate 28,094 downwards.
TTGCGTAATGCGTCATGGAGCAACGTCATTTGTCATGCAGCGGCCTCGTGCGTCATGCATCAACGTCATCAGTCATGCAACAACATCTTGCGTCAAGCATCGTGCAGCATCATGCGTCATGCTTCAGGCATCATCGTCACGTGTCATGCGTTATGCGACATGCGGCTTGCGTCATGTGACATCTGTCATGCGTCATGTGTCATACTTCATGCGTCATAAGTAATGCGTCATGCGGTGGAGCGGCGTCATTTGTCATGAGGCTTGTAGCGACAGAGCAGATTGCAGTGGAGCGGTGTCAGGCGTCATACGTCATGCGTCATGCAGTCAAGTCATGCGTCATTTGTCTTGCATCATGCGTCTTGCGGCGGCGTCACGTTCCTTGCACCGGTGGAGCGACGCCATGCGTCTTGCATCACGCGACATGCGTCATGCGTCGTTCGTCATCTAGCGTCATACAACTTGTGATGACGCTGCCGCTCTTCCCTGCCATCTTGTGCTGACTTTGAACGTAGTTATTTATGTGTACCTTTTGGCAGATTTGCCCAAAATTGGTCTCGTTGGATATAAGAGTTGACACTCTCTCTAACGAGCCCTTACACCAATTGTGCGTCATAAAGGTTTAGTACCGAGATACATACAAATATAGCTAACTGATATGCAACCCTGGGTACTTGGCCATTTTTCAGATGCTAAGCAAAAATCTCGTCTGTTTGCCAAATTCAGACTTGATTGTTTTGGTATTCCTTAGGCGAATTTGTTCAAATTTGGTCTTGTTGAATAAAGGCAGTGACGCTCTCTCTAACGAGCCCTTACACCAATTGTGCGTCGTAACGGTTTTGTCCCGAGGTACGCACGAATATAGCTATTTGATAAGCAACCCTGAGGTAAGCCAATTTTTAATAGCCATGCGCTGACCTCTTATGGTCGCTCACTTCAGAGGTCGATTGGACACGATCCGATTGCACTAGCCTATCGAAGAAAGTCACCTCTTAAAAGATTATGTTACCCTCTATACAAGAACCTTCTATTCGCTGTTTAGTTTGATTTTGTCTACTCATTATTTATGCGCTAGACCTAAAAAAGGTTTAGGAACCTGCATGCTCATGTGATTTTCAAGCTTGACGCTTTGGAAGTTCAGAACAATGAATAATCCGTATTATTTGGCACATTGATAGTACACATTACGTACTCCATAATAATACTTTATTTGTTTTCTGACTCATTGTGTTTTGGTTTTTATAGGAGCTTAAATTTGAAAGAAAACATGTTATCAATTTTATTCTTGCTCCACTTTATTGACTTACGGAGCTATTTTCTTTATAAATTTGAAAAAATAATGATTCTTTTCTACTTCTGAACAACTTTGACATACGTAAAACATGAATTTACATAGAACTGATCTCAAAAGACTGTTTTCCTTGTTTTAGTTACAACAAAACGAGGGAGTACACAAAAATGGGGGATGAAAGGCACCTGAGGCGCAAAGCCTACCCCCTGATTGAACTTGGGCTTCTTACCATAAAAAAAAAATTGGGATATACAAAGAAGTAAGAGGCACCAGAGGCGTATAGACCTTACTCTCCTTTGTTTAAACATTGAAATCCTTGACGATTAAGACGAAACCAAAAAGCATAAAGAAGTGTGTGGCATCAGAGGCACACAGAGCACACCCTTTCCTTAACTTTAGCACCTAACAATGCCTAGAACATAACCAGAATGCACAAAGAAGTGAGAGGCGCACAACCCACCCTTTGCTTAACTTTAGACCCCCGACATTTAGAACAAAATATAAGAATCAACAAAAAGGAAGATTTCGATTATCAAATTTTGTTTGTTGGACATAATATGTTCAGTTTATAGCAGAAACAAGGATTAAAACCATAGGTAGGGTATTTTGGAATAAGGTGTTTTGTGTTGTTTAATGATAATTTGTTTCCAGTTATGGGAATACTCAAAGAAATGTTATACAAGTGCTAAAATTTACTAGAGAGAGAAGATTGGAATTATAAAGTCATGTTTTCAAGTTTTTCTATAAAACATGACTAAAGAAATAGTTCTGTACTCTCGAAAGTAAATATACTAGAGAGAGAAGAATGCAACTACAAGTCGTGTTTTTCAAGTTTTTTCCTATAAAACATGACTAAAGAAATAGTTCTATACTCTCGAAAGTAAACTAGTTATCTTATATACGGAAAAATGAAACTACTTACTGATAATAACAGATTGAATATTTTTCCTCATTACCCTAAAGTATTAGACCCGTTTTGATAAAATGAAAATTTGGAACAATACGAAACTAAAATAGTAATGTTGAGAAATATAAAATTAAATTTTGTCGATAAAAATTTCTCATATATAAGATTTGAGTTATACAGATTTTTTTCTTAAAGATTCTTTAAAAGAATTAATGACACCGTGTTTAAAGTTTTAAATAGATATTAAGGATGATTCTTTCCGAAATAGTAATATAGATGAAAAAATATATAAGATGCAACTTAAGAATTTTTTAATAAGTTTATAGGTTGCACAAAGAAAATAATATCTATGCAGTTAATGGTCCAAATAAAATTTTATCAAATTGTGATCTTATTTGGTTCTAGAGTCAAATTTGATATTTCAGATTATTCAGGTTTTGTTGGAGTAAAACAGAAATAAGATATGTCTTAGTGAATAAAGACTAAAGATTAAGATAAATACCCTTGATCGATTTAAAAGCAATAAAGTCAAGTATTTATATGCCTTATAGGCATAAAAACATATTGATGTATACACATAAGAATATTGTGTTATATGCCGACACGATCAAGAAAATACTTAGAATAATATATTTAGAATAGATCTTTTAGAATGAAGATAAGAGATCTTAAAGGATTTATAGCAAACAAAAGAATAATATTCACGTATAAGATGTTGGAAGTTTTTTTGGAGGTCCTACCAAATCTGATTTCAAGATTAAATGCATGATTTCATAAAGATGTCACCTTACTACATATAATAATAAACAATATAAAGATCATTTAAGTTATATTGTGACAATAAATGAGCCATGCATGATAATACTAGAAACTTAATAAGGCTAAAATATTTTTATATTAGTTTCCTAGTAGTATAAAAGAGAGAGTGTGAAACAATGAGTTAAAGATAGAACATATAAAAGTACATATTTCATATCCACATAGTTTGTGGAAAATGTGAGAGTCTGATTTTAGGGAAATGTTTATTATATATAATTTGCAACAAGTTATGATATATGCAAGTTACATTCTGAATCTCATTGTTTTCTCTCTTTAAGTTTTGACCTCACTAAAGTAAAGAATAAATGTGACTCATTTGAAAATATGAACATATAATCACACTCTCGTGTAATTTTCGAACTATATGTCCAGAGTCTAATTCATGTCATCTAGCTGTATTTGACATGTGATTTAAGTCGAGATAGCCACAAAGTAATTATGGAAAACATCACTGAAGTCCCTTGTTGGTATAACTGGTGGATCGAATTGTTTAAGAAATATGAAAGGAAAGACATAAAGGTTAAGTAATATGCAGATTCACAGATATATGTAATCAAAAGGTTCATACTTGTTCATATGGGAGATTGTTGGAATTAAGACGTCAAATCCAATAAATAAAGTTTTGCCTACGTGCTATATGAATAATATATCACATATTGTCACTAATATTACGAGGAGTAATATAAGATATGTCATAGATGTGATTCACTGAAACAATGGCATAATACCTACTTTGCTACGATCTTGGGTACGAATACATATATAATTAAACCTAAATTAATTATAATTGTTGATCGACCAATTATGATGGATTCAACTAATGCTAGTGTTAAAGTAAATGTTAGGATTATTGTTTGGGCCTAATATTTGGGTCAAGATACCAAACAAAACAAGCTCAACATAATTTAGTATCTCTCCTCCTTATTATGGAGCTTAGTGTCTAGATCCTACAAGGGCCCTGATTTAATGGTCTTTTGGGCGGATAGATTCTCAACCGTTGGGTTAAAATCCTATCAAGTTCGCGCATTGAACTCTTTTCCAATTATGAGCTTCAACACACACACATACACAGCCGACGCCACATAATATCTCTTCATTGCTTTATTTGTTGCAAAAAACATTGTTACACATGGGAATCGAACTGGGGACTTCCCCAGTCATCCTTCCCACCTCCTACCATTGCAATACTATGTTCTTTGTGTCCATATTGTTATTTACCAATATTTATTCTTGTCTATCACTGCCACCACTGCACTAAAAAGCAAAATATTTACCAATATAATGATATTATATTAATTTTTAATTAAAGTTTAATATATATAACCGCACCCGTATCTCTGATTTTTTGAATTGCCGTATCGCCGCATCGATATCGTACAGTATACGATACCTCACCCGCACTCGTGCAGAATAGCGCTCCGCATCTTCAACATAAATTTCATAAATGTTTTTCATATCTCACCCTAAAAAAATAAGAATTGCATTAATGACCAAGATTTAAAAAATTTGACACCATGACCCTAGTTTTCTTCACGCTCCAAGCCGCATGACCCATGACTCATAACACAAGACACAAGACGCAAGCCACATGACGCCTGACGCAAGACGCATGACGCATGACGCATGACGCAAGACGCATGACGCATGGCCCATGACCCATGATGCAAGACGCTGCAAGTCGCGTGACGCTAGAGGCAAGACGCATGGCGCAAGACAATTCAAGTCGCATGACGCAAGACGCATGACGCTTGACGCTTGACGCATGACGCATGACGCTTGACGCATGACGCATGACGCTTGACGCATGACGCATGACGCTTGACGCATGACGCATGACGCATGACGCTTGACGCATGACGCATGACGCTTGACGCATGACGCATGACGCTTGACGCATGACGCATGACGCTTGACGCAAGATGATGCAACACGCATGAGATCGACGCAAGACAGTGCAACAAACACGACGCGACACATGACGCATGACGCATGGCGCATGACGCAAGACGCATGGCGCATGACGTAAGACGCATGGCGCATGACGCAAGACGCATGGCGCATGACGCAAGACGCATGACGCATGACGCATGACACATGACGCATAACGCATGATGCATGACGCATGACGCATGATCCATGACGCAAGATGCATGAAGCCGCATGACACATGACGCAAGATGCTTGACACATGACACATGACGAATGACGCAAGTCGCATGAAGCATGACGCAAGACGCATGACACGTGACCCATGACCCATGACCCATGACCCATGACCCATGACGCAAGACTCATGACGCAAGACTCATGACGCAAGACGCTGCAAACCGCATGATGCCTGATGCATGACGCAAGACGTATGATGCAAGACACTCTAAGCCGCATGACGCAAGATGCATGACGCAAGACACATTACGCTTGACGCAAGATAGTGCCAGAAACATGACGCATGATGAATGACGCGGGCATGACGCTGACGTATGACCCATGATGCATGACCCAAGACGCCGCAAGCCGTCTGACGCTTGACGCATGATGCTTGACGTATGATGTATGATGCATGACGCATGGCGCATTGCGCATGGTGCATGGCGCAAGACCCTGCAAGTCGCATGACGTATGACGCGTAACGCATGACGCATGACGCAAGATGCAAGCCACACGACACATGACGCAAGACGCTGCAACACGCATGACCCATGACGCATGACACAAGTCACTGCAAGTCGCATGCCGCATGACGCATGATGCAAGATGTTGTAAGCTGCATGATGCATGACGCATGACGCAAGACGCAAGACGCAAGATGCAAGACACAACGCATGACACAAGACGCTGCAACACGCATGACCCATGACGCATGATGCAAGTCGCATGCCGCGTGACGCATGATGCAAGACGGTGCAAGCTGCATGATGCATGACGCATGACGCATGACAGATGACGCAAGACACATGACGCATGACACTTGACGACTTGACGCAAGACACATGACGGTTGCACTGGTTAATATGCTGGCGATTTTTTATGTACATTATTTTCTCCCATTGTTGTGCACATGTACGATTACTAGTATATATATAAATCATTTGGTCATTTTGCAAATTGATTTATATAAAAGGATATAAAAAATGTTTGGCCGAATATTAAAATTAGTATATCTTTTGGTCGTTTCTATAAAAAGTATTTTGTACAAATTTTGACGGTTTGCATAACCGTCGGTCATCACTAATTTTTAATATATGAATTCTGTTGATTCTTTCCTGACTTGTTTTGCAAACAATACCAAAATTTTAGCACATGGTTACAATAGTAAATAAGATAATTTGGAAAAGAATTAGAGAGAATTTAATATCAAATATTCCTAAGAATGTTTGCTATTAATTACGATATCTTTCCAAGATATGTTTTCACTAGTATAAAAGGCGCTGGGTCCCCAAGCATTATCGATAACTATTGTAGGACACATGTGCTGTGCATAGGCCTCTATTTTCTTCTCCATAACAGAAAATACTTCTCGGTTCATTTGTGACCTTGAAGAAAGGTTGGCACCAGAAATTGCTTGGAAGGATCCACTAGCGACATACCAAAGTGTTGCCCAACCGTCTTCAACGACTTCTTGGACTTGCTTGAGTGGCAAAAGACGGGAGGTCGTAGAGATGGTTGCAAGTTTTCACGCTTCCGCATTTATTTTAACTTATTTCTTGCACAGAGTTTTATTTGCAATTGCTTGTAATTTAGGATTTCGGTTTTTTACTCTTACCTAAAATATTGAAATTACACCAACAGACAAAAGAAAACATTTTCGAAGAAGAGAAGAATGAAGATGAGACCATGAACCAAAGTTCGGTTTTATCCGAGTTTTGATACCATTAAATTTAGAAAATGGATCTACGTCAATAGGCAAAATACACCTCCTCAAATTTCACAGGACAACGAGAACACAAATAAACCGGAATCAAAACCAAATAATGACATTGCCATGAACGATGCCGGCGACCTTGCGCCTGTGAGAGATTCAGAAGTTGGTAAGGATATTTATGAACCTGTAGCCGATCTAGAAAATTAGGTTTTAGTTGCAGAATTTATATAATTTTTCTCAATAAGTTATTATTTGTTTCTTTTTAAGTTTCCAGGAGCAAGTTAAGAATAAATTGTAAATGTTTAAACTCTAAATTGAGATTTGGTGTTGACGTATATGCAAATTGAGATCTTTAAACTCCAAATTGGTATTTTTTGCTGGTAGATCTAAGGTTTTCTCGCTCTCTCTTTTTTCTGGTAATTGTTACTGGTAATTTAACTGATGACTTTGCATTCATTTTCTTAATTGCTTTTGTTTTGCTGATTTGTTGTTGTGTTGTACTTGTGCTATGGTAACCAATGAACATTAGATACTAGTCATTGTGTTGATGTTCTGATTTCTGATTTGGATCTGACAAATGATTTTTTGGGTTCTACGTTGCATATTGTTATGATGTTGCTGGTATATGTAGTGGAATTAGATATGTGATTTTCAGTTTTTATTTCCTATATTTATGTTCTTTGCTGAGTTGCATACTGTTAACGATTAAAGTTTTGATCATTTGATCGTTAGATTTTGACGAAATGATCAGCGCAAATAAATTCCTCTCCGTTGTAAAGAGGAAACAGTTGGTGTAAAAAATTCTTAACCGTTACTATTTTCGTTACAGAATTAGGCATCTCCAAATTATGAAACGAAATCCTCTGCGCTCAATTCTTTTGTGCATTTTCTGTCCAGTTTAATCCGAACCGTCAGACTAAAGATCAACAACCTCTCCTGAATAATATCAGTGGCGATCGAGCATTGATTTTTAATCCGACAATTCAGATTAAGATGCATAAAGAGTGCACAAAAAGAGTGAGTGCAGAAGACACGGTTCCCCAAATTATAAAAGTATATTAGTATGAACATTAGGCCGAGCTTGGCCTTACAGGTGCACTGTTTCTTTATTTTCCCTATTTCTTCCTCAGTCCTCACAACACATTTAGCACTTACAACGTTACAAGGCCAACTCAAAATTCTACCAAAATTTAGTAAAATATATAACAATTACAGAACCACAAGTCCACAATAAATATCTCGTTAGATCATTACTACAATCAGCTTTATTTTTTTTGTACAATGGACATACATTGACCATTAAGAATACACTCTTACGAGGAATTTAAGAACGAAAACGAGACAAAAACGACCACAGAAAGATCAAAAATCGCAAAAGCTCGTGGAAACAATACAAGTAGCAGATATTATCATAACAGTTAGTGCATGCAAACCTCTTCCTCCAGCTCCACCCCATTTGCACTTCCATCTGCTGCCATTCTCTTTTCCTTGTACACATATCCTTTGGCCAAAACCAAGAAAACTATTAGGTTCACAGCACTGAGCACAGCCAGAAGCCAGTAGAAATTGTACAATTTCCCTTCATTTAAGTTGTCTGCCAACCACGCTCTTTTCCCGCTCGAGCCGAAAATTTTGTGCACTATGCTAACAAGCACTGAGCTAAGGAAAAACCCGAGGGAGAGAGTGCTAAGGAATAATCCGGTGCTCATAGTCTTCATGCCTTTCGGGCATTCCCTTAGAAAGAAGTCTAATTGGCCAATGTATGTGAAAGCCTCGCCTGAACCAACAAGGAAGAATTGGGGTACCAGCCAGAATACACTTAGTGTTACCCCGTTATGAACTGCATCAATGCGCTTATGTTCTGAGAGAGCTGCTGCAGCCATGGCAAGAATAGAGAGGAAGAGCCCAGCAGCGATGCGCTGGAGTGGGGACAAACCTTGTGGGTGTCCGGTGACACGACGGGCAAGCGGGACAATAATGCGGTCATATATAGGGACTGTTAGTAGAATTGATCCAACGAAAAATACAGTTAATGACCCGGCTGGGATTTCAAAGTGGCGACCAATGTGGCGGTCCATCATGGTGGCTTGAGACACGGAGAAAGTTGTCATCTGTGCATAAATGGTCCAGAACAAAATGGTGGTGGCCCATGTCGGCAGCATGAGAATTACCTGCTTTACTTCCTCCACATCAGTTAGAGTCGATAATGTCCACTTCGTCGCAGGTGCCGTTGTGCTAGGATTGATGATTGCTGCCCGGTCAAGGCACCTGATAGATTGAAAAATATAGTTGCAATTAGATAAATGTTATTTTTAGCACATTTTTGCAATTACAATTTCTATTAATGCAAGTTCATTATTGAGGTTAAAGAGCATTTCTGTGTTACAATTAAATCACTCATACTCTTGAGTTTTGGATTCATGTGACCCATTCATCACGGGCAGTTCTCTGTTGAAATTAAATGTTTCATACTTTGATGCATTAAATTTTGGTTTTTATGAGCCAATAGAAATTACTTGATGAACGAGTAGATCTGAAAGTACTTTCGATTGGAAATGCATAATTGAACTAATTTGGATTTAGGGGTTAGGACCATCTTCCAGCCTAAGATAATCTGTACAATTTGGTATGTTTTGAAATGAACGAGATATTTACTGTGGTTAATATTTAGAAAAGACAAATTTTTTTTATTGTAGTATATGTTTTGCACCTAACAACTGTGTTACAGAAATTAACAGTGTTGCTATTAAAAGATACATCAACCCTAGAAAAAACAACAGTGGAGATAAGATAGGTAGGGACACAAAATCTAAGGCAATGATTGTGTTTCACTACAACATGGTATACAGTAAATTTAAAAAAAAATCCAGTTGCAATTGTAACCTTCTTTGTTGGTTCAAAAAAAAAAAAAAAAATTGACAATTTTTTTTTTGAGAGTAAAAATTGACAATTCAATGCTTCAGTTGAAACTGATGTAGAATGGCTGTTAAAATTAATATTTCTTTGGCAGAGCTACTGGTTTATATATATATGAAATTGTGATCTACTTGTTGTGTTCCTTTTTTTTGGAAAAGGCTTTGTTAACTTCTAGCTTCCCACAACCAAAAAAAGGTTAACTTTAAATCCCCATGTAAAGTAATACTATGTCATAGTTATATTCCAATTTGGCAGGAAAGCAGAATCTAACTTTATATCACCTAGTAACGTACAAGGAGTAAAATAAAAATCAATTAACCTCCTAGAAGCTTTGCTTTATTGCATTTGCTAACTTTGACGTGTTTAATTGCCAGCCTTCCACGAATTATCTAAATCACCTAACTCAAATATTCTCCATAAAGAAAAATATGCATACCAACTTGTGAACCAGAAAGTGACTATATATGGTTGTCTCTTAGAAAAGATTTCATTAAGCATAGAAAATAAGTTTGGGTTTTGGTTTAGGAAGTGAGTACCTACGGATCTGTGTCTAAAAGAAAAGTACTTAACACTTTATACAAAATTACTTATTCTAGCATCTTTCTCATTTCTAGAAAAAATATGATATAAAATTGTTAAGTATTAAGCACATATTATAGAAATAGTAAAAATTCTATCTTTAAAAGAAGCAACATATCACAAGTCCTTAACAGATGAAACTCCTCCAAATAAATTTATCCCATAAGAGACAGAAGAAATTTGCACTTTCTTAAATTAATTTGTTTCTCAAAATAGTTCTAAATTTATATATGGAACCAACAACAAGTAATCAAGACTTATGATGGAATCGGAAAGATTATGTATACATATCAATTATACTCGAAATCTGATATTGAAGAACAGAGAAGAAGACGTATAGAGTGTCTCACATGTTTTATTTTATAAAGTTAAAATATATATTTTGGACATTAATCATGTATGATGGGCTTGAATTAGTTGACAGAAAGCTGTAAAAAAGCCCCACTTGCCATGCTTGAACAAACAGTTTATATGACTCTGATATGAGCAAGTGTATCAGAAGAGAGGAATATCATTCTCTTTCATCTACAATAGTTTGTACTGAGTTGATGATATTGACAAATTATCTTATATTTTATCAGACATGCGATTTTGAACTAACTGAAAAAAATACATGCATTGAGTTGGTAATTAGACTATTAATTAATCTTATCCTTATATATAGTTATGCAATACGTGGTAAGTATGCTAACAAAGCATTCCCAGGTCAATAAGATCACTGGTTGCTTAGCTAGTAGTTGGTGTTGCTGTCCAAAATCTAAAAACGAGCAATAATTATTACGTGTGGATAATAAACAGATCTCAGAAGTTGAACATTGCAAGAATAAACAGATCTCAGAAGTTGAACATGGCAAGAATAAACAGATCTCAGAATTAAGTTCACACGTTTCACATTGACGAAAACATGGTCCTACAAGTGTATAACTGCACGGCTTTTACTTCATGCCAGGTCCCCTGCTAGCTCAATCCAGCTACATATATACTCATTCAATTTGTACCATACGCTCTAAATGACTTTCATGGCTCAATTATTTGATGGGTACACTGATAGTAGGTTTACTAATCAACTGAATTATGTTCATCTTTTTATATATATCTTTATGGTTTTTCTATGGTATTTTTTTTAATAATTGCAAATATAGAAATGAATGAGCCTTTTGTCAATAGATTTTATATATGAAAAATTAAACTATTATATATGGTGGTGCAGAACAACGAAGAAAAACTCAAATCTTGAATCCTGATCTCTTATTCAAATTAAAACATCTTATTGAAAATAGTTGTAAACTAAATTATTTTTTCCATGCATAGTTTATTAATTGATGAATGCCAGTATACAGTTTTATTAATCACTATGTCAATTAACTCAACATACACACAATATTATGGGATTAAACAGGGTTCCCATGAGTACATGTTCAAACACACCTAGAAATATGTTCATCTACTTCCACCTGAATTTGCTTGGTATAATCAAAACTTGTTGGAGGACGTTTTAACTGAACCACTTATTCCCTGGAATATTTAGAGTGTGTTTTGCAAATCAAGGAATAAGAGATTCCTTTTGAAAGAATAGTAGAAGAGCAACATTCTTGACTATTTGAAAAATTGAAAAAAATGTTTTTTTGGCAATTGTTAGTTGAAATCGTGAACATATTATAATAATGATAATTACATTAAACAATAATAATATTAATAATAATAGTAACAATAACAATAACAACAATTATAAAATAAATAATATAATAAAAATGGTAATATGTGTTAATTTCTAAAATAATAAATCAAATAATATTATTAGTGATGATATAATATAATAAAATATTTTTAATTACTAATATAATGCAAAATAATTAATAATAATCATTATTCTACAATAAAATACCATTTTAGTTATTCTTACTAATTCAGGCATACTAAGATTCGTTTAGCAAACAAATTGAGTTGAAAGTGCACCATCTCAGAAGACTGCTATTTCAAAAGGTTATACACTCTTAATGATGATATTATATATACTAAGTTAACAAGCAAGATCAAGAGGTTCATACTAGCTAGATATGTGACTAGAAAGATCAACAGCTCTAAAATGAATTTCTGTAAGTGGACAAAAGGATATCTTTGAAGAACAATTCATTTCTGCACTCTTCAGAGTTCTCTCTAATGTATAAACAAAAACACTTCTAATATTCCATTTAAAGGTTGGCATTTTTAGCAACTATCAACTATTGGCGTCTTAACTATTGTTAGACCATTCTGCGCATGAGGATCAATGATACGGTGCACTACACACTTTCAAGCAAGGAAAACATAAAAATGAACATGAACAGAGTATGCATACGTACCGGTACTCTTTTGTGTGAGGTAGCCTTTGCTTTATACCCTTTTTTAAACCCGCCTCCGCATCTGCGTCCCCACAATAAAGCATATCAGAATCTGACGGCAACTGTAATTTTCTCTTTCGCCATGCCGCCACCACAACTGCAGCAATCTGTGTAAGTGGACTCCCAACCAACTTCTTAAATCGGTACCTTGTTGTACCAGCCAAAAACACACTCAATCCTATCACTATGGCCAGTGCGCATACCCCGTAACCCCACTTCCTCCCAAGATTATCTTGCACATACACCAAAACCGTCACGGCTAGTAAGGAACCAAGACTGATGAAAAAAAAGAACCAGCTAAAGAACTTCATCATCTGCTTCTTTTCTGATTTGTCTGCATCGTCAAACTGGTCTGAGCCGAAACCTGACACGCTCGACTTCAGACCACCTGTGCCTAAGGCTGTGAGGAAGAGTGCCAAGTACAGAACACCAAGTTGGGTTCCATTTGCTTTTACGCAGCTGCGTGAAGCCGGATTGGCACATGGTGGTGGTTGTAGACCAGGTGCTGCGGTAGATATTGTTAAAATGGTCACACCCTGGAGTGATTACAAACAATTGTCAGTTTCTTGGAATTAATAAGATATTTGGCTCAACATTAGTGGATTTGTAGTTCTCAATTATTTTCTTCTTTAGGAGCACAAGCCTCGCTAACACACAATTCTTAAACAAAAAAGATTTCAGTCATTTTCAGATTTTCTACAGGAATTTTATCCCTGTATTTTCATTGATGTCACAACCTATACACTGTGACCACTGGTCTTCTGGGTGGAAGTATCTGAGTTATATTATATCCCAATAGTAACTCTGCTGTCAACGTTGCATACATAAATGGAATCAATATGATATTCAAAATTGGACTGTTCAATTACATCAGTGAGTGAGATTAAATCCAGTTATCACCTAAGTAAAAATAAATAATCGTATATATCTTTTTTTTTTGATCGAAACCCGTAGGTATAATCGTATATATCTGCTGTTGTTGAAAGGGTGGAATAGCAAACGGTGGTAATTGAATCTTCCAACAAATTTGCCAACAAATTTTTGCAAGCGTAATTAATATACCATGCTCCTTTTTTTAAATATGGGATCCGCATATCAAGAGGAATCAGATTCATTTGTAGGAATCAATCAGACAAAAAAAAAATAATAAACTGACAGATAACGGTACCAAAACAAGACAATTAATTACTTAATGGGTGAAGTTATGGTGCTGGCGCATCTGGACCCTACGATGTGCATCAAGATTCGATGCGCACAAATTTTACGAATCTCGATGCACATCGGAGGGTCCAGATGCACAAACACCATAATTTACTCTTAATTAATTAATTAATTAATTAATTTTTATTCTACTTACACTTGCTTGAACCGCAGCGAATATCCCAATTGTGAGATACCTATGTTTTGAAAAAGAGAGAAAAAAATGAAACACAAAAAGTTTCAAATCCACATGATATAGCGTTATTCAATAACACTACTAAAGCAAGGGAATGGGTAATGATTGAAGAAAAGTAAACATACCTGCCAAGGTAAGTGTCAGCGATGAAACCACCAAACAAACACAGCATGAAAGAAGTACCCAAAAAGTTGGTCACTGTGTTGGCTGACACTGCATTGCCGAGATGCATAGTGCCGGTGAGGTAAGTTACCAGGTTGACGGCTATGCCGAGCGTCGTGAGTCTCTCACACAGCTCCACACCTTTCACACACAACATGTCAGTCTCCAACACACAATATGGAACTAATTTCATAGAAACTGATGTCAAATGTGCTCATGATCAAAATAGTATATCCCTCAAACTTGAAAGTTTAAGTAATTAAACATGATGTGATGATTGTGATCCACAAATTTGGTGAAAGCAAGAACCTAAAATCATGGCAGCACAAGACCAGCCGCCGGTGAGGGAACGGACGGCAGGACGACCTTTGAAGTCCCAGGCATCAGAGAGGGTTTTGGAGTCGGAGTTTGTGTCTGGTAAAGAGCCCATTTCTTTCTTTCTGCTACTTGGTTCTTATTTCTTTGTTTCTTTGATTGGAAGGAATGGATAAAAATGGGGATTGGAGAGCACGGGAGTAGGGAAGAGGGAGTGAAAGCGGTTTGGTTGGTTGAGGAGAGTTAATGCAAGAGTGCATTCTTTATAGAGATCCATTGGTACCTTCAGACGGGGAACGGAATCTTCTGCGGATGTTTTTTCTCCGCAGAGCAGACAGATTTGATCCGATTAGTCGGATTAAACACTAATGATCTTTAACTACGTACTATACGCATCGATACGAGTAAGAGAGGGAGAGATCAGAGGTGTACGAAACGTGGGATTAGATTTGAATTTGTTTAATCTGAATCGTACGATTGGATTTGTACGATCAGATTTGAACGAATTTGATTTTAAAATACAAAAGTTTCTCTAGATCAAATAATTGACGGTCAGCCGTGCAGATCTAATTGGACGATCCAAACTAATAAACGCAAAGAACACGCGTAAAAATGGGTCCAGAGAATATCAGTTGAGAGATGTTCCGTACCTTTGTAATGGAGGCAGAGCGTATCTGAGGAATCGTACGAAAACGATAGGCGTATCGTATCAGATCCGATTTTTTTATTATTAAAAATCAAATAAATAAATTATTTTAAAACAAAAAGAGTATTTGAAAAGTTCCGAAAATGAAAAAGACTGGTGTCGCGAACACCATCCAGAAAAAAAGTTAAACGAATGGTATTCCGAATAACGTCCATTGATTTTTTATTTGAATTAGAAAAATTTCTATAACTAACCTACAAAATAAAGAATAACATCTATGACCCTGAATTCAAATATTTGACGATAATAACTCTATTTTATAATTTACGTTCATACGTGTTATTTAGACTCATGCATTCAGATGGCACTTAGAAATTCAGACAGAACAAAAGGAAATTATATGTACCTCTGAAACTCATGCGTCTAGATGTTAACATGCACGTTTAAAATAGAGTCATTATTATCAAAGATTTGAATCTAGGATTATAAATGTTATTCTTTATTTTTTCAGGTCAATTATAAAAATATTTTAACAACGTTTATAGTTATATTTTAGTTTATGTTTAAATTTATGAGTTGGTTGTATTTAGGTAAGTTTTTGTAACAATTTCAGCTGTGTTCGTCGAGATCGTAATTAAGTTTTTTTATCGTCGCAAGTTATTGAGTTGTAGATATTCGAGTCTACTTCCACCGCGTCGAGTCTGATTTGCGATCAGAGGAATGTGCATATCAAATTTGGCTTCATCTTCAACTTATGTCTTAATTAGTAATTTTTATCACAAGTTTGCGTCAGACTCAATTTTGAATAGCTCATTTCTCCGATCGCAAATCAGACTCGATGCGGTGGAAGTAGACTCAGATATCTACAGTTTGATGACTTGCGATAATAAAAGAACTTAATTACGGTCCCGACGAGCGTAGCTGAAGTTTGTAGGAAAAAATGCTAATCATACTTTATATATTTTTTTAGCAACTTCAGTTGCGCTCGTCAAGATCGTAATTTGTTTTTTTTATCGTCGTAAGGCATTAAGCTATAGATACCTGAGTCTACTTCCATTGCGTCGAGTCCGATTTGCAATCGGAGAAACGAGCGACTCAAAATTGATTCTGACGCAAACTCGTGACAAAAAATTACTAATTAAGACATAAGTTGAATATAGAGCCAAATTTTAGATGCACATTCCTCAGACCGCAAATCGAACTCTATAAGATGGAAGTAGACTCGAATATCTACAGCTTGATGGCTTACGATGATAAAAAAAACTAATTGCGATCCCGACGAGCGCAACTGAAGTTGCTACAAAAAAAAATATAAAGTATGATTGGCATTTTTTCCTACAAACTTTAGCTACGCTCATTGGGACCGTAATTAAATTCTTTTTATTATCGCAAGTCATCGAACTGTAGATATCTGAGTCTACTTCCACCGCATCGAGTCTAATTTGCGATCAGAGAAACGAGCGATTCGAAATTGAGTCTGACGCAAACTCGTGATAAAAATTACTAATTAAGACATAAGTTGAAGATGGAGCCAAATTTGATATGCACATTCCTCCCATCGCAAATCAGACTCGATGCGGTGAAAATAGACTCGAATATCTACAACTCAATGACTTGCGACGATAAAAAAAACTTAATTACAATCTCGACGAGCACAGCTGAAATTGTTACAAAAACTTACCTAAATACAACCAACTCATAAATTAAAACATAAATGTTCTTAAAATATTTTTATAATTGACCTAAAAAAATAAAGAATAATATTTATAATCCTAGATTCAAATCTTTGATAATAATGACTCTATTTTTAACGTGCATGTTAACATCTAGACGCATGAGTTTCAGAGGTACATATAATTTCCTTTTGTTTTGTTTGAATTTCTAAATGTCCTCCGAATGCATGAGTCTAAATAACATGTATGAACGTAAATTATGAAATAGAGCTATTATCGTCAAATATTTGAATTCAGGGTCATAGATGTTATTCTTCATTTTTAGATTAGTTATGAAAATAATTCTTATGCAAATCAAAAATCAATGGAAGGTATTCGGAATATCGTCCATTTAACTTTTTTTCTGAACGGTGTTTGCGACACCATTCTTTTCTATTTTTGGAGATTTTCAAATACTCTTTCTATTTTAAAATAATTTATTTATTTGATTTCTAATAATAAAGAAGTCGGGTATCAGATCGTAAAGTAAATACGATTCACAATCGCCAATAAAATCGCGTGAATTTTGCCTTGATAACAAAAATTGATCTCTTTTCCCTCCTTTTCACACCATTTCACACAATTAGCAGAAACCTAGCGATCAATTCATAGAGAGAGCGTATAGGCAGCTAGAGAGGAAGAAAGAGAAGAAGAAAGCTTGTCGCCTTACCACCCACTCGACGACGACAATAGCATCGCGACAAGTTCGTCTCTCTATTTATTTTCTTCTTTTTTTTTAGTTTCGTAGAAAGTACATTTTCTTCTTTTTTTTAGTTTCGTAGAAAGTTTGTACTTTATTTTTTGCTCTCTCCGTAAATGCATATTTAAGTCAAAACTTTGCATTTATGTCGAAATTCTTTCAGTAGGAAGTGCATTAATGCATAAGTCCAAACTTTGCTCTCCCAGTGACAACAAACTTTGTTGTATGTATTTTTTTTACTTTTCTTTTAGTAAAATGCGCATAGCTATAAATTATAATTGCATTTTACAATTTGTTTAGTTTCTACTTTCTAATTACATAATATATTATTTAATATTTATTAGTTACTATTGAGGTCAATTGAAATTAAATTGAAAGAAGGAAATGAACAACACAAAAAAGATTCTTTATGATTTTATTGCACAAAAGTAGGTGATGGTATATTGCATGTAAAATTCAATTTTTGTGAAAAGAACATGTGAAGGCGTGGCTCGATTGAAACATCATTTTGTGGAAACCCGCTATAATGTACCGCCATGCGAGAAATATCCCGATGAGTTGAAAAAAAATACAAGGTTCTAATAAAAAAACATTTGGAAGAAGAAGTGTTGAAATAGTTGAAAAATGTGAAACATAAGAGTGACAAGGTAGCGATCATAGAAGGAGATCAACAATTGATTCATTTGTGATTCGGTCGAATAGGAGAGCCGATGCTAGTAAAAAACTAAAGCAACTTACCATGAATACTATGGCAAAAAAATCGAATCACGACATGCAGAGTGGTCATGAGATGTATCTATGTGGATGGTTTGCTCTTGAGTCCTGTCAATAGCCATTTTTTAAGGAAAGGATTGAATAATGCATCAAAGTATGAATTGGTATTGAAAATACCATTATATCACGAAGCAATGAAAACTTTTTTTAAAGAAGAAGTAAATGATGTGCGTTCAATGTTAGAGAGGTACACGAAAAAGTGAGCTAAAACTAGTTGTACATTGATGTCTGATGGGTGGATCGATGGAAAAGGTAGGTCCATCACCAATCTTCTTGTCAATATTTCAATGGGAACTATTTTTCTTAAATCGATTGATTCTTCAAATTGGTTTAAAGATGCAAGTAATTTTTTTGATAGATGGTGTGATAGATGAAATAGGCGAGGATAATGTTGTGCAGGTAGTAACGAATAGTGCATCGGCTTATGTTAATGCCAAAAAACTATTGATGGAAAAAAGAAAAATGTACGGATTTCATGTGAGGCATATGTCTTGGACTTGATTTTAGATGATATTGGTAATCTACCGATCTTCAAAAATACAATTTGCAAAGCGAACATGTGTCCAAATATGTCTATAACCATGCTTGGATGCTTAATTTATTTCGGCAACAAACATGACAAAGGGAATTGAAATGGCCGAGTGTAACAAGATTTGCAACATGCTTTCTAATCTTGAAGAGTTTTGAGAAGAACAAAATTACTTTGAAAGAAATGTTTGGTTCTAGAAAATGATTGGAAAGTAATTTTGCAAGGAGCGAGGAGGGTAAAAGAGCAATGGACATTATAACTAGAGAGGCTAAATTTTGGAAATAAGTCAAGTATTGCTTAACCGCTACGGCACCTCTCGTCAAGGTGCTCAAACTTATTGATGGTGATGAAAAATCGACAACATGATATATTTACGAAGCAATGGATCAGGCTAAGGAGAAAATCGCTAAAAACTTTGATAACAAAATCAATAGATATAAATTTTTTTGGAAGATTATTGATGCAAGATGAAAATTGCAACTCCATCGAACTTTACATGCAACGGCGTACTATCTCAATCCAAAAAACATTTTTATGTATTATTTTATTTTGTTCTCTGTAGTTATTTTATTTATTTAAGGTCAATAGCCACAATGAGGCGAGTCCTGAATCTCTGTATCTCAAATTCTCAATAACGAATATGTTTTATGTCTCTGAGTCGAATACAAAGGCTAATTCCATTAAATATTTGACAATAAAATATTTGAAAAAAATACAGAGGCACAAAGGTTTCCACTCTGAGTCACTGTGTTTAATTAACGCTCTAAAGTTTAACCATCAAATATTTGAAAATACTTTTTTTGCATCGTGTCATTTTAGTGAGAATTTTAATGCGGATGATGAAGTATGTGGCGGACTAATTACAAAAATTGAGAGAATATATTCCGATCATACAACACGATTTAAAACTAGTACTCAACTTGAGAAGTTCAAGCGATCGAAAGGTACATTTGGATCGGCTATGGCCATCCACTCTCGATACAAGAAACAACCTGATATGAATTCAAATTTGATATTCATATTCATAATTTCATATCTTAAAATTTAAGAATATACTTTTACTTTTTGTTAATATTTTAATTTTTGAAACAACACATTGGTGGGACATGTACGAATCTGGTAAGGAGGTTAAGGAATTTGCAACACGGGTCTTAAGCCTCACATGTAGTGCAACGTGATGCGACATAAATTGGAGTATTTTTACAACATTCGTAGCAAGAGGAGCAAAATTGGAGCATGAATGATTGAACAATATAATTTTTGTCAAGTACAATCTAAAACTAGAAATGAGATAAAAGAAAATAGAAATGAAAGGTGAACATTATAATACAATTGAATTAGGTGATATGGACTCGGATGATGAATGGATCACCGAAAAAGAAAATCCCGTTCTTCAAGATGAATCCGATATCAAAGCTCTTATTTCTTTTGCTCCCGCTGCTCCAGATTACTAATGGAAGGATTTGAGTGAGTGTTTTATTGAAGATGATGTTGGTACTAGCAATAACAAGAAAAGAGTGTGAGGTATATATTTTATTTTATATTTAAATTTTAGTGTATCTACATTTACAAGATAAAATATCTTATAGTTTGCATTTTGTTCTTAGGCTCAAGAGATTTGAGACAAGGCGAGAAACAAATTGATAACAATGGGAAAGAAAAATAAGTTATGATGGAAGAATACAAGAAGAAGTTGAGTTGGATTTAGAGCAAGATGATGAAACCGATAAAGATGATGAGCATCTTCATCTTGATGATTAAAGTGATAATAATAGTGCTAGTGCTAGTGATGATTTAGTTGATATTGTTAGTTAGTAAAAATGATGATAGGATCATAGCTTCTTCTGTTAAAAAATATATCATTTTGTGACTTATTAGAAAATTATGTTAGGTTATTTTGTTGCTTACTACAAGCAAGGATTGATATCCATGTAAACACCTCAATATGCAAGAAATTTACATCGATATCAATTGACACTTATCAATATATTTAAAATTGTGATGATTTCTTTAGTCGTTTAGATTTTTTTTTTGTTAGACACTAATTACTATAACTCATTTTGGTATTATAAAAATAGCTTAGCATATCTTAGTGATATGATACGATCCACAATACACGATACGATGCAAAATCTACCGATATATGATACAATATGATTCAACAACTATGACTAATAATATAAAAAACTCTCAGAATCATATGATTGACGATGAAGCATCGATCTTTAATCTGACGGTCCAGGTCGATTTCTCCTCTCTGCGGAAAAAATTTCTTCACAAATGATACGTGTCCGAGAGTTAATGATTATCCAATTATTATATCCCACGTATTACTCCACGATTGTGGAATGGTTGGATGAGAGATGGAAATTTTTAACCAATTTCTTAGACACCCATAGTTGCATAATCGTCGAGAAAGACCGTCAACATATCTCCTTTCCGTGGTAGTGAATCAATTTCATTGATCGATTATTGAATGTAAATAAAAATCATTAAATTACGGAAAGAAGATCTATATTTTGGGATATATCTGTCATTTTCGAGCTCCAACATTTATTTTTAAATATCTCTTAACAAAATTCTCCCCTCAATTATCTTAATTTATTTATTATATTAGGCCTAATTGCTCATTGCTTCTTTGGAATCAAGACAATGTATGAGAAACTCATGTGGTTTGAATATTTTGATTGAGGACTGATTTTATAACCCCAAATAAGTCAGACATGAGAACATCTAGAAAAGTATTGTAAAATTCACCAGTGAACCCGTCAGGTCCTAGTTCTTTACCACTAGACCAAGATTTTACTGCTCTCCTAACTTCATCTTAAGTTTTTTTTTGATTCATTGCTTCTTTGGAATCAAGACAATGTATGAGAAACTCATGTGGTTTGAATATTTTGATTGAGGACTGATTTTATAACCCCAAATAAGTCAGACATGAGAACATCTAGAAAAGTATTGTAAAATTCACCAGTGAACCCGTCAGGTCCTAGTTCTTTACCACTAGACCAAGATTTTACTGCTCTCCTAACTTCATCTTAAGTTTTTTTTTTTGATTCATTGCTCATAGGCTTACAACACACACACTCACAAAGAAATTAAAAAACAAACTTGAAAACTCCTCTAAAATTGCCTCTGCCGAGACTTGAACCCCAGACCTCCTCCGTAAAGATCTTGTGGCTTACCACTACACTAGATATGATTTGACAACTTCATCTTAAGTTAACAGTTGAACAAGTTGATGAAGGAGTTGCTGATTTGGATAGATACTGCTCCAGTGAATGAAACTAGAATTGTCCTCAGGAGTTGCCAATGGGGAAGCAATAATGATCAAAGAAAACTTTTGCCTTGAATTTATGATCAAAGAATTGTTGATAATTATGCCCAATGACATAGATACCCTTCTTTTGATTGCGAGTAGTAGCATGAGCAAGAAAGAAATCTGTGTTGAGACCCCTTTTGAGCTGCCATCTTTTCACCCTTTGGATTCCATAAATCCCCTTCTAAGATTGACAATTCACTAAACCTCCTTTTAATAAGCGTTTGAGTATTTTTTCAAGGTCTCTAATATGCCTCAATTCCTGCTGACAATCTATCCACTCTAAAAAATGTCTACAAACCAAAACTTGCCTTTTAACGCTTCCTACTCTTTGTTTACCCCATTGAGATACCAATTAATCAATTATTGCATTGTCTTCAATTTGTCATGTCACTGCATTGGAGTTTAAGAGCATTGAATTTTTTTTCCACTCAACAGTTATCTTGAGGAATGATCTATGTTCTGTATGGAAGTTGAACTACGACTTGTATCGTAGATGTTTTGGTTGGATGAGAAGTGTGTTGAGCTTCGTCATTCAGAAATCGCATAGAAATCGTCTTGTTCGAGAGCTCCGCCATCCTTGCCCACGACCCTTCTAGTAGTGACGGGTTCATATGTCCAGTTAAATTCGAACACAACTAAATTCGGACACTGAGCTTGAGATTAAGCTCGAGCACAAATATACTAAAATTCACTAAAATATCATTAAAAATCAATTTTTCATTACAAAATAACAAAAAATACACTAAATTTTGTATTTTTTTTCTATAGTCAAGTCCGAACACTTGACCGAGCTTGTTCTAAGGTAGATCTGCCACTGCCTCCTAGCATTTCCAGTGTGATTTTATAACAGGGGAGGTAACATAGACCACAAGATTTGGCTAATAAAAATAAACGAGGTCAATTATCATGGTGTAAGAATAAACAACAATGAAGTTAATTAAGACTTGCTGACAAACTAGTTAGAACTTCTTGATTTACTCAGGTGTCGACAAATCAAGTGCGGTCTTTTTCCCATTCAGAGAAAGACGTTGATACAGTGCTCCAAATTCTGTCTCCATTTTCTTCGTTGGTACTGACGCGTGAGTTCCATACTTTAACCGCGTTTTGACTTTAGAAGGCCATGCTTTTTGAAACATCTCAAAACAGAACAGGGACAGAGAAGCTTTATCCTTCAGAGAAAGCATCTTACTTCATTTTCCAAATTTACCTTTTTTGAGGAACATATATAAATACAAATGAACAGATTTCAGATTCCGACTTGTGAAGAGAACCATGTCAAACAAGACATCAGAAAGAAAAAAATATTGAAAATAAAGAGCGGTTGTTGTCAGTTGTCACACAAATAGTCAAAATTCAAATCAATAATTACCATTTTAAGATTGTTTGACAACTCTTGGGAAACCGAAAAGGCGAAGAGTTGTTCTTTCTTTCTTTCTCTTTGTGGAAAAAAATCAGAAAGAGTGAAAGATTGCAATTGAAATAGTGTACTACATAAAAAATATTATAAAAAAAGTTAGTACACAATTTGATAATGAAAGCTTTCTGTTGAAAAAAATTATGTAACTCATTTTCTACAAACTCATTTTCGACCATAGATCGTTTACTTTGGTAAAAAATTATGTAATAAGGATAAATGATGCATGCAGTTTGTAGGTGCAAATTACTTTTTGTTGAAAAAAATAATAGATCTAACAAAAATAACTGTTATGATATTTTAAAAAGGTAAACATTATCATACTATAATTTAAAAATAAATTATTTTTCAAAATTTTCAAAAGATATAATACATCAAAATTCCGCCTATATTAACTAGAGATAATTTTTTTTGTGTCATTCAGAATCGATTTCTTTCATATTTGACATCCAAAATCATTACTACCTTCTTCTTTTTCACTTTTCCAAAAAGACAATATGCCTCTATCATGGTTACTTCGGGTCCGAATTCACCACGGCCATCACCATTCTCGTCACTGGTATTGCTTCGAATGATGTCGTAATTGACTTCGGAATCGATTTTGAGAAAGGAAAAATCAATTGGTGTCAGTACATAAGAGAAGAGGAGGGACAGAAGAATGACAAGAACATTTTTGTATTTTAAAAAAAAATGGCAAAACAAAAGTAGCTATTTTAAATAACAGATATAAAAGAAATTGATTTTAAATAACATTATTTTCTCCGTTTTTATTGACAATGACAAAATTTTCCCAATTAATTAAAGTGTTAAGTTACACAAAAGAACACTATTGAGGATTGCCGATCGATCACTATACTTAATTTATAAAAATGACAACACATTGCGATCGACCAATGAGAAACGTTGCTGAAAAAAATTCATCAGACAACAGCTACTTCCAAAAACACAAAAAGGTGATCTTTGCTTAATTGTTGGTGGAAATCATGCGGATTTTCTTCTTGTGTGTACGAGGGTATCTCTGATTTAATTTTATACAAAAAATAATAGTAGCAGTTAGATTTTTTTTCTCTCTATTATATATGACTTGCGGCCATCTTGATTTATAAGAAAGCTGATACGTAGATATCAATATTGATATCGACTATCGATACTGATGTTATTATGCACATTATTTAAGTTATTATACATGTTATTTTTTGTACTAAAATATTTATGTATATTATTTTTTGTACTGAAATAGTTATGCACATTATTTTGTTAACATGCATAATAATTTTTTCTATACAAAAATAACATGAAATAACATGCATAATAATCAAAATATTGTGCATAATAACTCAACTAATTGTGCATAATAACATCAGTATCCATAACTCAACTTTTATTATTCATAAAAAAAATCATTGAATTTTGAATATGCTAACTCTCACCTACATATCGAAGCACTTTTTACAATCACAAAAAAATAAAAATAAATAATAAAGCAACTTATGATTAATTCCATATGCAGGTTAGTATTCTGACATCATATAATTTCATTGTCTATATTATTTGTAGACTTATCTGACATTATGTATGAAAAAATATTTCAAAAGGCCACAATGATGGAATGCCACCAATGGCTATGACCATGATCCAATCAAAAATTTGGGATGGAATATAATAAATTAAACTCAACTAGGAGGATCTTTGTGTAATGTATTTTTACCAGCTGAAGACAAAGAACAATTGGCCTAACCACAGTACTGAACAAATATGCACGATTATCTGGGCTAGCCATCAATCCAGCAAAAAGCTTATTCGCACACTTCTTCATTCCAGCTGAACTACTCAAGGTAGTACAAGACATTCTAGGATGCGCTCCACAAAAACTTCCGATGAAGTACCTTGGACTTCCGCTCACAATTAACAGGCCAACCAAAACTGTATTCTTGCCGCTCCTGGAGGCAATCCAAAAATAGTTACAATGTTGGCAAGGGAAAACCCTATCGAAGGGAGGAATAATTGTGTTGATAAACGCAACAATCAGTGCACTACACCCCTCCATTATATGCAGGCTTTTCGAATTCCTGCATGGTTGGTCAAGCACATGAAAATGATCAAGATGCGTTTTTTCTGAAAGGGAGAGATAGTAAGCACTGTCGGAGGATATGTGGTAAACTGGGCCACGATATGCCTCCCAAAGGATAACGGGGGACTGGGGGTGTTGGACCTCAAAACCATGAACTGCGTTACTACTAAAATGGGCATGACAAATTTATGGAAAAAAAGAGAGGGTGCTTCTCAGACTTTATCAGGGAACACTATGCTTTTTCAGATCCTAATGACGATAATGCGTTCATCAACATACCTCAAATCCCCTCATTCTTTCTAAGGGATTTACTAGGACTACTAACCTTCTTTAAGGTAGCAACTGAACGATCCGCGGACAATAATTTGGAATGGCGCTTCACCAACAACAAGGAATACTCGACCAAATCGGCATACACAATATTGATTAATCCTAGAATCAAATCCAAGGAAGCAACTCTCATATGGAAAAATAAGGCATCGCTAAAAGTAAAATCTTCATATGGACACTCCTTAGAGATAGACTATACATGATCGAGAACCTGAACAAGCATGGGGCCAACATTGCAGTCAAATGCTCCCTCTGTCAATTTGATGTGCTGGAAACAACCAAACACTTATTCATGACTTGCACCTATTCTCAGAGCATCTGGTCTAGCTCAACACCAGGGAATATAGCGACCAACGATCTCCTCATCTCATCAGATAACGTTTCTAAATTTTGGATGTCTACCAGGAAAGGATTATCCAAGGAGTACACCGCCGCATGTGATATTAAGATTCAGGCTACATGTTGGACAATATGAAAAGAGCGCAACCAACGCATTTTTCAAGGACCAAGCCAACTAACTCACCTCACACTGCTGCAGATTACACACGACACCAATGTATGGTTACATAGACAACCGCAACAATGTGATGCTACAGGGGTATATAGAGATTATACTTAGAGGGATAAGACAAATGTAATATTTCTTTTACTTTTTCACAATGTACATATTTCGATTTTCTTTTTTAATAAAATTATTTAAGTAGGCCAATGCATACTTTCCTCAAAAAAAGAAGACAAAGAACAATCAGCCAAAAGAGTTTTAATCCTTCTGCTAAAAAGTAATAGATTACGATCGCTGTCGCCTCTAAGAATAAAATGTGAGGCTATTAGATCGATTCATTCTGCGTGCAAGAGATTGTGTATGTATTTATTTAAAATAGTATTGCATGGAGCTGTCATTGTTGCAATAAGTTTGACGCATTAGTCTAATCTGATGGCTTTAATTGCATATTCCAATCTAATTCTGCTCTACGAACCAAAAAATAAATAGACCTGGGAATTTCTCAACATATTTAGTCATGAATTTAAATGGTTGAACCGAATCCTCTACTCATAAGTGAGCAGGGATTTCCTGTCACAATGAGACCACCATATCACATAATGCCATTTGTCTTCTCATTAAAAAAATAATCCTTTCAATTGACTCCTCAATTAAAGAAAAAACATTAATGACCTGTACAATACTCAATGGAAAAATTATTCAGTTATGTTGCATGTATTAAATTTTGTTTGTATTTTTTTCTTAAAAATAGGGGTGTCAATAGGTACGATACGGGCCGGGTGGAGCTATTTTCGTATCCTTACCCATTTGAAATTACTCTTATTCATACTCTATCCTTACCCGTTAAAATTTGACTTACCCTTACCAGTTAAAGTTATAGGGTAACGAACGGATAACGGACGCTACATGTGATATTAATATAATAATTTTCAATTTTATAAATAAATCATATTTTACACAAATATACCTAAAATCAATATTTTTTTCATAAACACAAGCAAAACATGAGAGCAAGTAGAGTATATACATTAACGAGAAAATAATACATAATGCGAAAAATTAGACTAGAGTTTTAATTATATGATCAGTTTATTAAAAGAATTAAACGAGAGGATGGTAGCGTTGAATAAATAATTAGTTGGATGGAATTAATTTTGGTAGAATCCAAGAGACAAACGTTAATGTTATGTTAAAAATTAAGAGTTTTATTGAAAAAATGACAATTAATTAGATGGTCTCCTAAAAATCTTAAATTAATAATAGATTAATTGTTTTAACATATTTTAAAATAGGGCATATATATTAATTTATATTTATATATATTATTTTATATTTACCCTATAGTGTAATGGGTACGAAATAGTCTTTACCCGTATTCTTATCCGTTTATCTAATGAAAAAAATCCTTACCCATATCCATATCCATATCCATATCCATATCCATATCCGATAAGCTAACGAAAAATACC
>CAXKVX010003024.1:0-20439 GCA_964058865.1 Eleocharis quinqueflora | reverse complement strand
AGGGGATACTGACGAGATTGGGATCGAACCACGGAGAGTATTCTCAGTCTGGCTGGGAACCGAAATGAATCCTTCTTCTTCGTGAATAGGTTGATCAGATCTGCCATGTTCCTTAATCAATTGGTGAATAGTCTTGAGCATCACCATCACTTGGTCACATTGTTGTTCAAACAAACGATTGGCCTCGTCTTGCCGTTGCCAATACGATTGTGTTGCTTGAACCAATTTGTCGAAGCTTCTATTGATTGTCCTCAGATCTACCTCTGAAGACTGTGTGTGATCGAACATGGTGGTTTGTAAACAAATCGATTCTCCCAGCTACAGTAACTTGGCTCTGATACCACTTGCAACGATCCTAAAGGATCAATTGCTTTAAAATTGAAAATTAAAATGGAAATTGGGGAAATTGGAGAGATACGGAGAGAAAACGATACAAAAGAAAGCTAATCAAACTTTCCCATTCTATTTCATTCATCAAAATTCAACATATCCAGAAAATACAGGATTCAGCTTTTATATAGGCAGAAAGGACTAAAGTGCGAAAAAAATCTAAAATGCAAATAAAGGACATAATTGGATAATTCTGTAAAGTGTTTAACTAACTGAAAAACAAATCTCAACAGCATGAAAATCTCTTCTCCAGTCCGTGCTCCACTGGATGTCTCCATTAAATCCTTTAACCCTTCAGATCAGCTCTGTACTCCCCATCCAACGGTCAAATTTATTTCAAACTCTTTACTATCGATCCGACGGTCAGAATTGATCGTTACCCATTTTTAATCGTTGCAATTAATTTTGGGATGAGAAAAAAATATGTATTTCAATCATGTTTTGAATCAAAGATGTTTAAAAAATGAAGAAATTATTTGTAGTTCTTAATGAATCGGTTTAATACTAATTCACTAAGGACCCCTAGCAAATTTGAACGAAATTCGAGTATCCAAAAGAATTACATGCGAAAAAGGAAGCATAATATCAAAATAGGGACACGAGACCAGGCCAAAATCACTTAGCATGTACACCACCAAGCAGCGCTACTTGACCCAGAAGATTTTGTTAACCCTCTATATAAATTTCTAATTAAATTTGGTTAATATCACAAAATTCAGATCAAAATTATGTAAAATATGGTTAAAATTGAACTTCTGCACTCTTTTTTAAATTAAAATTATGCTACGTTTGTATTACGATCTCTACTAACTCAGTGTTCTGATTTCGTTCCTATCAGTATGCACTGTGTAGACCGGCGCAGTACGATAGTAGGCCTATTTAGGATTAAGACAATTGTTTTTATTGATGGTTTTGATCGTTTCTTAATATAACATTTTTAAAGAAACCTCAATTTAGTAGTTTTAACTTATGAATGCATTCTAAATAAAATTAGCATGCAGTTAACACTAAATTTATCACACCTATACACCTATATATGTATTTAAGATTAAATTTTCAAGACAAAAACATCATTATATTCAGTTCATCTGAAATTAGGATTTAGTAGGTTTTTTCTTCTTCATAAAGTTAATTCGAGTCTTGAACAGTAATTCTGACCCATAATTTGTAGGTACTGTTGCTAGCCCTCTAAAAGAACTCAAGAGGCATTTTTCTAAAAAGTAGTTCGTATGTTCGAAATTCAATTCTGAAAAATTTTAGATCAAAATTTGAATTAGACTTAAGTAAAAAAAGCAGTTTTAAGCTTCTTACAAAAAACATCGAAAGAGAGCAGCTCGCTGACAGAGTCCGTATATCTATTGAGTGTCGGCTTTGAAGGCCAATAATAATAAAAATTTTGATTTAATTTTTTTACCATAGCAGACTTATCATTTTTTTACCATCAAATCTGAATTCGACGGTTCACAGAATCACAGAAGATCGCCCCTCAGCAAAATCTTCTTCCCATCCTGAGTAATATATATGAGCATGGCTAAAATAATATGCATAGTACACCACATAACGTACTATGGGAGTCATTTGTATTTAATTTGGTCATTAAATTGATATTTAAGTTGCTCAATAAATTCTTCATATCAAAATCTTGTAGAAAATAAAATTTAGTGATTTTTAGAGCTTTCTTGTTATTTTTTAAATATTTTTTAAAAACAGTCCAAAAATTACACTTTTGTAGTATTAAATCTGGACTGTTTTTAAAAAATATTTAAAAAATAGCAAGAAAACTCTAAAAATCACAATTTTTTTTTCCTATAATATTTTCATATGAAGAATTTATTGAGCAACTTAAATCTCAATTTATTGACCTATATCTATATGCATAGTACGAAATTGAATGTACTATGCATATTATTTTAGTCATCCTCAATATATATATATATATATATATTATATATATTTTAACATTGAGTGACAGTAACAGCAATTAATTTACCACCGTGTCCTTCTGCCATTCTACCAGTCAGTCTCACACTCTTACAGTCTTACTTGACAAATTTAACCAGCCACATCACCCCCCTGTGTCCTTTTCTGTTTAGCATTTGTTGTTCCTTGGCTAGTTGCATTCCAATTTGGCGATCCAATAGAGACAGCCAATGGCTGAAACAAGACTGGATCTTAACTTGAAACCTGTGATACATCAACATCGGTGGGGTTCGCTCCTCTTTGATTTATATCTCATCATGCATGCATTTCTGACTGCTGCATTAATTTCTGGGACCCAACAGTGACTCGATATGCAAAATGGTACGCTCACGGCTCACTGTCTGTGACTTTTTTTACTTGATAGTTTTTTTCTTTTTCCTTTTTCTCTTCTTATCATAAACTGCGCATTGTTTTGCTCTGAGTTTGGTATCAGACAGGGACGAAGCCACAGGTACTCATTCAGGGGTGGCCCTTGTCACCTCCTGACTCAATTTTTTTTTAAATGTACCTTTATGTTTATGCATTTTGTTAGAAAAACTTATAAAACTGTACTTGAGATTTTAAATAATTTTGAAATTATGCCTCATCGTGTAAATTTTGCCTAACTCTTGTACACATGAATATTAGAGGTGGCAGAACCCGATCCGAGAAACCCGTCTGAATCCGACTCGATTCGGTATTTTGATAAAGTCAAACTATCCGAACTCGATCCGTTTCGACCCGAGATGATTCATAATCTGAGACGAAGTGATACATGAGCGACCTGAGTCCGACCCAACTCGACCCGAGACGACTCGTAATCCGAAATGGCGCGACACATGAGGACCCTACCCCGACCCGACCCGACTTGAGACGACCTGTAACCTGAGATGGAGCGACACATGAGGACCCGAACCCGACCCGACCCGACTTGATCTGATATAACCTGTAAATTGATCTAATCTTATCTTATCAACATCATAATCTAATTTTACTAACAAGTTAACATGAGAGAAAGTTAAGATTTACTAACACAATTCAATAACGCGATCCGATCTTGTTCGATTGAACTTAAAACTCAAAATAATACTTGAAAGTTGTCGGTGCAACTCGACCCGAACCCGACTCAGTCTCGTCCGACCCGACCCAAGACCCAAAAGTTGTTGATGCAATCCGACCTGAAACTCGATCCGACCCGTCACCCTAAAAAGACTGTCGCGACCCGATCCATGACCCGAAAATTATCGACACATGACGACGCGAAACCTGATCCGACCCAATCCGATCCCAATCCGACTACTATAAACAGTCAAACTAATCCGATCCGACCCCACCCGAACCCGCCCGCCTGACTCAGACTTGCCACCTCTACACATGATGGCTTCGTCCCTGGTACCAGACCCATTATTTACGTGTCTTTTCTATATTGTTGACAAGTTTACTATAGCCTACGTGGCTACGTGAACTTTTGCAAAAAAGAAAAGAAAAAAGAAGAGATGTATTTACTATGCCAAACTTATGAATAAATAATGCTACAATTGAGATTAATTCTTGTGTATGTTTCATCCTTCATGTATCGTTTTGCTTTCTAATTAAAAACCTTAAATATTTCTAAAGAAAACTACTCATTTTATTTTGTATTTAGCTTTGTCTCTTTCTTTGTTCACAGAATTAGTCTTTATCCGAATTGGATAACTATCGTTTTTTCTTCTTTTTATATAAATTCAAATTGAACACATATTATAAACTAATACTTCTTACATAATGGGTTTGTAAACAGGTGTGAGGTATTCAACATTATTCTAAAAAAAAAACCAAATTAATGCGCAAAAAAAAGTAATTCTGTAAAGTTAAAGAAACATAAATTTTATTAGAAATAAATGATGTATAATCTACAAGAGAACAACTTGAAGAAGTTCACAATTCTTGTGAGACCACTAGGCTTATCACATTTGAAATTGTGTATCGTCTCTCAACAAAAAAAAAAGAGATCAGGTTCAGGTTTTACCAGAACGTCTGAAAAGATAAATGACGCAATTAAATTTATTATAATTTATGTATGTTATAATTTAAAAAGTTAGCATTTTAAAGGGTCAGTTTATATGAATTAATGTCGCTCATGTTGAATTGAAGGGTATTGCTAACATGGTTACAATAATTGAATTGAAGTTGCTGTCAAGTTAGAATTGAAAATTGTGTTTGAAAGAACTAGCTGTTGTTGACAGGGGCGGAGCTATAAAATTAATATAGGAGGGATTGAATTGAAACCATCGTATAACTTTAATTTATAAAGGAGGCTAATTAGTACTAATAATGAAAAACGTATGAAATTTAATGCAAAAATTTTACAAAATTTCAATTTATGGGGGTGCTTAGCCTCTTTTGGAAACCTTTAGCTCCGCCTCTGACTATTGATGTAGTGGTTAAGAATAATATTCTCTTTAAACAAAATCACAAGTTTAAAATTTAGCTTTGAAAAATTTAGATTAAAAGTTAAATTAGAGTTGAATCAAAGACTCTATTTATTCTAAAAAAAAGAAAATTAGCAGTTGAAGGCCCCAAGTTATCGGAACGAGATCAGGTGACGCGCGGCATCGCGCTGCACGCGAAGATGATCGTCTGATTTTCTCGTGATTCGTGCTTCAGATCAAAAGACCTCCTAATTGTCATCTGGACGGTTGAGACGTGGTACTGCGTGATACTGCGCGGTAGAAGCACAGTATCCCAAGTTATCATGCGAAATTACTACAAATGAGGCCGTTCTCCTCCCGTGAAATTTGAAGGCATACCACACTTAACCAAAGCTCGTGAGTATGACTAGATACAAAAATAAATGCTACTACCTTTTGTTCCAATTATGGTTGATTGATCTAGAACAAATTGCATGTGCCCTTGGCCTCACGGGACGGGTTCTAAAGATTTATATATGATTGAAAAATCTTAGCAATCAGATAATCTTTAGCTTAGTCTGGCACTAGGTCTAGATTTGGCCATAGGAAATATTTTTCGAAGGATCACTTAGCAATTGTTTTTCTGATGATTTTCGCAACAAATTTCAAATAATTCATTAAAAAGAGAAAAGACAAAAGAACTATTTACATAATATTGAAATATAGAGTATATATTACAAATTTCATATATACATTATATTTCATGAATGACCATTACATATGATTTGCTGTAAATTCCATACAATTTTGACGGTCTATAATAAAATATCAAATGCATCAATGTTTAAAACATTGCCAATTTATAACTTAAAAAATAGAAGGAGTCTGCAATGGACAAAGTTTTTTTTAAAAAAAAAAAATAGAGAATCACCTGACAATGCTTATTTTGACAATCTTAACAATGAAAATTCAAATTAATTCATAAAAATATTTAAAATAGAAAAAAAAGTATATGGACGTATTGTTGAGTTTATAGAATAGTTGTGTTTTTCTAATTTGATGTGATTTGAGTGTCATTTCATATTTTATCAAAGTTCATCAAGTTTAATACAATTTTTTTAACGTTTAACATCTCATGGTTCATGGTGGAATATTAAATGACAATCTAATCGCACCAAATTGAAAACTCAACAAATTTATAGGCTCAAGAATATGTCGTTATATTATTATCTATTTTAAATATTATTATGAATTAATTTGAAATTTCATTATTAATATTGTCAAAATAAACACCGCAAGTGATCCCTTCTCTTTAAAAAATAAAGATTTATAATGGACAAAAAAAATTACCCAAATCAATTACAATCATTGATTATCATTGATAATTATGCAATCAAGTTGATTTTATCATCAATAATAGTGTAATCAAACTAATTTTGATCTATAGCAAAATTAGCCTAAAAATATATCTATAAACCTTTTTATTTTGATTAAATTTATTGGAAATCTTGTCAAAATGACCAGTGTGATGTAATCATCTCTCTTTATTATACAAATGAGAGGATTCAGATTTGGGGCAGTATTATCTGCATATCAAAATCGATATGCAAAGTGTGTATCTTAATATGTACCGTTAGATTAAATATCAACGCTCAACCGCTACTAATATAAATCAGGGGGCAGGCCGTTGATCTTTAATTCGACGGTCAATATTTAAGATACTCACTCTGCATATCGATTTTGAAACCTTTCCGCGGGGAGGGAGGGGTCATTTGTTTATAACATTTATTTGTTTGCATATGTTTATTACATGAATTGAACACAATCTTCAACATGCATACCATAGAGAAAGATTGCTTGCGGGTTCTTTATTTTAAAACCTTAACAATCTCAAATTCTCAATAGTGCATATTTAAATCCAAAAGTATAGAATCATCAGGACTGATCTTTAGTCTAGTAGCTAAAGCAATCTTTTTTTTTTGTGTGAAATAAGCATATTTGAAACTACATAGCATTTTAAATTTTATTTGAACTTTTTAAATCATTATCAAGATTATTAAATCACCATTTTCAAGTTGACCTTTTCTTCAAACTAAAACCAACTACAAATATTTGTTTATCTTATTTTTAATCGATTTATTGTCACAATTTAATTTGATGTCTATTATTTTTTTATATACGAGTTTTTGTTAATTCTGATATTTATTATTTCTCAAATAACTCTTGCAAAATTTAAACATACATGTTTTTTCATTGAAACATGAGATCCATCAACAACTATCCTAAACCTAAGCATGCAGTTCTATCTTTTACCATTTTAATATTGTCAGAACTCCGGAAGAGAAATTGATTGTGAAATGTGATTTTACTAGAGAGGACGTGGAGCCCCCAAGCCCAAGTTGGTACTTTGGAAGGGACTATAGAGCTGGCTAGGGACAATATCGTAAAGTTGTACAGCGGTGATTGGTGAACACGAACCAGAAATGCCGCAGATCTTGTTTTCATTGAGCTCTCACTGTTACAAACTATTGAATTTCTCGTGGTTGTGGGGTCTGAATAATGGATTGATGGACCACCTGTATAATGCTCTAGCCTGAAGGAATATGGGTTCATGTTTATATTCCTCCATTTGCAGAACAGAGGATACACGCAAATGACAAAAATAAAAAAATGAATTCGATCGGATCGGGTTGACCCCAAATGTAACACTGCGAGTGCAACATAACCCATTAGCCATTGCACAGTTGCGTAACTTTAGTCAGGCTTGGTGCTCAACTGCTCATACAAATATACAATGCAATGTATACCTCAACATGTGCTTTGACCCCATCGAACCCAACGCACGAGCACTCTGCGTTCGGCTTCACCCAAATTTGCTGATATCATTTTCACAGTTTGACAAGGCTTTATCCTCAGGCCATGGAATCCGTATCCCTGGAAGACTGGAATGATCAGAAATTTTCAGAGGAGAATGAACAGTTTTACTGACTAGGCACTGCATTATTATGCGAACATGTCAAAAACACTGTAGCAGCGTTGAGAATCAAGAGACGAACAAATATTCTATTCCAGATGATACAAATTCCAAGCCACGTGACTTGTTCTTCCCTATTTGTTCGACCACTTGTCCAAGACTCCAAGCAACCCAAGTTGTAAGGACACATATCTCATGCCGCGCGACACAGATGGGAACAAATGGGACGTCCATAAATTTATGCACTATAAGCAACATACGATTATGATTTGATTCAAAGAGATTCGTATTTTTTAAGTTTAATTTGAACAAATGTTAACGCAATTGAATGATTCAGATCTTTTGTGCATCATGTGCCGCACAAGATCTAAACTCAAGTTGTAACCTTTGAATCTTTCGTAATTTGTAGAAAGAAGTATGAGATACGCCATCCATCCAATCAAAGGGTTCAACTTCAGTCCCGTTACGCTCAACCACGCACCCATTCGTTCCTAACTTCCTATATAGGTTTTTGTTAATTCTGATATTTATTATTTCTCAAATAACTCTTGCAAAATTTAAACATACGTGTTTTTTCATTGAAACATGAGATCCATCAACAACTATCCTAAAGCTAAAGGTGGCAATTGGACGGGTTGAGCGAATTTGGGTTGGGTCGGATCGAGTCGGATTGTTTGATTTTTGGCGAAAGTCGGGTCATTGGTCGGATCGTGCAATGTCGAATCGGGTCTCGGATAGTCGAGTGTCGATAATTTTCAGGTCACGAGTCGGGTCAGGTCGAGTCACAGGTCGGATCAGACATGATCGGGTCGGGCCTCGGGTCTACGAGTGCCAACAAGTTTCGGGTCACGGGTCGGGTTGGGTCTCGGGTCGACGTGTGCCGACAAGTTTCGGGTCACGGGTAGGGTCGGGCCTCGGGTCGACGAGTACCGACAACTTTCAGGTCTCGAGTTGGGTCGGGCGAGATCGAGTCGGGTCAGGCGACATCGGGTCGGGCCTCGAGTTGACGAGTGTCGAAAATTTTCGAGTCACAAGTCCGGTCGGGCGACATCGGTTCGGGTCTCAGGTCGACGAGTGCCGACACCCTTGGGATCACAAGTCGGATCGGGCGACATCAAGTCGATAACTTTTAATACATGAATTTAGCCAAAGTGACATCATATATTAATTTTTTTTTCTATTATTTTCTTCACCCAAATGAATTTATAAGCTGATGAATTAATATCATTAATTTAAATTTTTTAATTTATTATCCCGTTTCTTATTATAAAGTATAAACTATAAATACATTTTTATATTTGTTTTATAACCGGACATCGGATCGGGTCAGATTTCAGACTTTCGGGTTCACATGTGTCGCTTCATATTGGGTTACGGGTCATCTCAGGCCGGGTCGGATTTCGAGTCCACATGTGTAGCTACGGATAGGGTCACGGGTCGAAGCAGGCCGGGTCGGGTCGGGGGTCGGGCCGACGAGTGTCTCTTCTGATCGGGTCACGAGTCGAAGCAGGTCGGGTCGGGTCAGGTCTCGGGTCCATATGTGTCGCTTCTGATCAGGTCACGGGTCGGGTCTCGGGTCCATATTTGTTGCTTCAAATCGGGTTGCAGGTCGTGTCAGGTCGGGTCGGGTCGGGTCTCGGGTCTCTATGTGTCGATTTAGATCGTGTTAGGGGTCATCTCAGGTTGGGTCGGGTCGGATTATGGGTCAATATTTGTCGCATAAGATCGGGTTACGGATCGTGTCCGGTCGGGTCGGGTCAGGTCGGATTACGGGCCAACAGTTGTCGCGTAAGATCTGGTTACGGATCGTATCGGATGGGGTCGGATTCGAATTAGTTTGACTTTCTAACAAATCGAGTCAGGTCGAGCTTGAATCAAATCGGATCGGACGGGTTTCTCGAGTCGGCTCGAATTCTACTAGCTCTATCTAAACCTAAACATGCAGTTCTATTTCTTTAGCATTTTAATATTGGCAGAACTCCGGAAGAGAAATTGATTGTGAAATGTGATTTTACTAGAGAGGACGTGGAGCCCCCAAGCCCAAGTTGGTACTTTGGAAGGGACTATAGAGCTTGCTAGGGACAATATCGTAAAGTTGTACAGCGGTGATTGGTGAACAAGAACCAGAAATGCCGCAGATCTTGTTTTCAACTTTTCATTGATCTCTCACTGTTACAAACTATTGAATTTCTCGTGGTGGTGGGGTCTGAATAATGGACCACCTGTATAATGCTCTAGCTAGCCTGAAGGAATATGGGTTCATGTTTATATTCCTCCATTTGCAGAACAGAGGATACACGCAAACCAAAATAAGAAATGAATTCGATCGGATCGGGTTGACCCCAAACGTAACACTGAGAGTGCAACATAACCCATTAGCCATTGCACAGTTGCGTAACTTTAGTCAGGCTTGGTGCTCAACTGCTCATACAATGCAATGTATACGGTATACCTCAACATGTGCTTTGACCCCATCGAACCCAACGCACGAGCACTCTGCGTTCGGCTTCACCCAAATTTGCTGATATCATTTTCACAGTTTGACTAGGCTTTCTCCTCAGGCCATGGAATCCGTATCCCTTGGAAAACTGGAACGGTCAGACATTTTTAGAAGATAATGAACATGGAATCCGTATCCCTTGGAAAACTGGAACGGTCAGACATTTTTAGAAGATAATGAACAATTTTACTGAATAGACACTGTATTACTATACGAACAAGTTAAAAACGTTGTAACAATATTGAAAAAAAAGCAGATAAATATTCTATTTCGGATGATACGAATTTCAGGCCACGTGACTTGTTCTTCCCTATTTGATCGACCACTTGACCAAGACTCCAAGCAACCCAAGTTGTAAGGATACATATATAGTGTCGCGCGGCACAAATGGAAACAGATCGAACGTTCATAAATTTCTATGCTGTAAGCAACGTACAGTCATAATTTGATTCAACGGAATCCGTATTTTTTAAATTTAATTTGCACGAATCTTAACACAATTGAATGGTCCGAATCTTATGTGCATCATGTGCATCACAAGATCTGAACTCAAGTTGTAACCTTTGAATCTTTCGTAATTTGTACAAAGAAGCATGAGATTCGCCGTCCATCCAATCAAAGGGTTCAACTTCAGTCCGGTTACGCTCAACCACGCACCCATTCGTTCCTATATAGGTTTAACGGAAAGTAAACTCAGAGTCCTTTTCTTTTATATAAATTCCAAAAATATGTAGCTGCAGCCTGCAGATATTATTACAAAATACTAGTATGATGTGGGCATGTAGCCCTTACAACGATTTGATTAGTGATGAATCATTATTAATTCAAAAGAACAAGAACACTTGGCTTGCGTTCAGCACTTGCACCTACATATGCTATCCATCTCCATCTATCAAACAAGCCAAACACATCCCTAATCCGCATGCAAAGGACTTCTTACTTTCACCTATTCCATCTCTCTGCACCAACTCTCCTTGATTTAATCAGAAAGGGAGAGGGAAAGGAATAACCCTTTCAAAATACTGGGCTCTGATGATCTTAATCCAAAAATGAATTCCCAAAACTCAAATTTTAAGGCTTGTCCATTAAATCATCGGGCTCATTCTTCTTTCCTGAGCCACGACCCAACTTCCCCAAAATGCCCATGAAGCTGCTGCTTCCCTCACAGCCACTGTAAGTATGAGAACGTCTCGATTTTCTTAGTTTCGGCAAACCAAATTTGTCTCCAGAATCTTCGTCAAGATCCATCTTTGGCATGGCAACTACAAGTCTCGAGATGGTACCCCGACAGAAGGGACAAGAAGGAGATGGCAAACAAAGTGTGGTGGGGTTGGGTTTGCTGTGGCAGCACAAAGCTAGAGTGCAAGGAGCACACATCTGGTGACCACAATCTTCCACCTCTATTGTACAAACTTGGTCGAAACAGATGCAACACAGCTCCGCATCACTTGTCTGTAATAGAAAATTGTTATCAAAGATATTAATAAATGGCAGAGAGAAGATTATAATATGTAGGTTAGTTGAGCCAAGTATTAGTTAATCTCTCATCAGATCTGATTAGATGCGTCAGTATTTTATCATCTTATGTTAGATGGGTCAGTACTTTATCATCTCATGCGGCTGAAGTTGTACAAGTATATCTAGAATTACACAAAAAATTTGGTATTTTCATGTTGTCAGTACAGAATGAGGAAAGAATATTGATTCGGTCTGCAATTGTTTAATACTGAGGGGTTCTATGCTGAAATGCAATAAACAACTCAATTTTATAAATCTTTTGCTGATAGCAAAATTAAGTAATTGATATGATTAATTGTACAAAATATATGGAAAATTTTCACATATTGCCTTGTGAAATCTAGAATATACATCTAATGAATATCGTCCTCTTTTAGAAAAGGCAGTACATTATCACATTACACTATTATAATTGAATGCTCGATCTGCTCTCCTTCAGCACCAATAATTGGAGTGCATCAGTCAGAGAGAGTATGGGGGATTTAATGGGCCCATTTTGGAACTTAATTTAAGTATAATTTTCCATTTTTTTCCATTCTCAATCTGCTCTTCTTCAGTACCAATAATTGGAGAGAGCATGAGTGAGATACAGAGAGAGTGATACTTTCTTTGTTTTACTGGAAGTAGATGTTACCCAGTACAATTTTCCATTTTTTTCTGCAAGACAGATACTTTCTTTGATTGAAAGAAAACAATTGTGCATTCTCATTTTAGAGCAATACCCAGAAAATAACCAAAAGTAATATAAGAAATGAATAAATAAAAGTTACCTCAGAATTAGCATCATCAGCCTCATCATCCGAGTGAGTAGGGGATGGCAATGAGTATTTGGTCCCTTTTAAAATGTTCTTCTCTCTTTCCCTGTTGGCCTCCATTAGAGCTGCCTCTAACAATGCCTTCGCATCAGGGTCGAGCTCGCTTATGAATTTCAATGGCGATGGCCATACCAATGGCTCTGCTGCAGATGGGTTTAGCAGAGCTGCACATGTACCATGTCCTCTCTTCAGAGCAACCTCATATGGAATTCTCCTGTAAATAATAGTGCACAGCCCAAAAGTAAGTAATATATCACAAGCAATAGTACAATTCAACAACACACTGGCATCCATACTATTTGGTACATATACTAGATTTATGATACTTGTTTGCAGATATATATAAAATCAGCTTTGCATGATTATATTATAATTACATCTTAGCAACTAAAACGTGGTAATAATTTGTCAAATATGCTCTTCATCATATCCTGCACAATGATCTCTTTGAGCACAAGTTCTTGTACCAAAAGCAAACCATCTACCACCAAACACCAGGTAAAATTTAACAGTACTAATCCAGACCACAAAGATAACTAAACCCAATTCATACCCAGCAGAATCTCTTTGAAGCCGATCAGCCCCCCAAGCAAGCAATTCACGAATGCAATCCAAATTACCACCTCGTGCTGCTAGATGAAGAGGAGTACTCCCAGGAAAACTATAACAAGAGCAAAAAATATCAAAATATTTGTTTGAAAAAATAAATATCTGAGTAGAATTCGATTCCAAGAAGAGAAAAAAGGAAAAGATAAGTCCAATTACCCGTATGTACCAGTTGTAGCAGAGACGATGCCCCCGTTTTCTAGCAATATGTGAACACAGTCACAGCGACCTTGCCGAGCAGCAAGGTGGAGTGGTGTTGCACCATTGTCATCTCTTACATTCACAAATCTTGCAAATCCCCTTTGAAGTTCAGAGGGAGGTCAAGATTTTGTCAGATACGATAGGATTCTTATAATTCACAACAGGTCTACCGAACGCCAATAAATAAAAATATACCATGATTCAGCTAGAGATGTTGTTTGGGCTTCTGATAGAATTATTTGAAGGCAATCAGCATAGCCATAATAAGAAGCATGATGTAAACAAGTTCTTCCATTCAAGGAATCAAACATCAAGATCTGCCATAATTGGCAAAGAATTAGTGCCAATTTTAGTTTAAAAACTGGAATTTTGGGAAATGGGATAAAAGTAGAAAGATTATTTACATTAGCACCAACTTCAAGTAACTTGATTAAGCAATCAGACTTTCCGTGCATTGCTGCCAGCATCAGTGGAGTCTAAAAACACAAAACCAGACCAAAAAAAAGTGAATAAATATTTTCCATAAAAGAACTCGAAACAAGACCAAATCGGAAACTTCAAATTTCACCGATGCACTTGTCTCACCTGTTTATGCCGATTCACCAGGTCCGCTGGAACAGATCGATCCAAAATCATAGAAAGAACCTACAATCAAGAACATCGAACCACGGAAACAAAAAAAAAATCAAAACAGTTGACTATAAAGAAATCGATCTCCCAAGAGAATAAGAATTACTTGATGGCACTAAAGAACGCACCTCAATGCACCCATTCGCGGCGGCGATATGAAGCGCGGAGAGGCGATCGTAGATCGTGGTGTGATGGATCAGACCGGGCTCGGACTGGAGAGCTGCCTCGACAGACTGGAGGTCTCCAGTCTGGACAGCGCTGAAGAACTCGTGTTCGTCGTTGGAACGACTACAACTAACGCCTTGGCCCATTTCCGGTGCCGGCGATCGCCGACGGTAGGAGGCGTAGGTAAAAGAGGGTAAGGTGAGGTTTGAGTGGAGGGGCAGCGACCCACACGAGAATTCAAGCGTGGCTTTCTCGCTTATAAAGATCTTTTTGTCCGATCGAGTGGGTGGTTGGAACCTTTGCGGTGAGGTTACCCCAACTGACGCGAATGTAAAAAGAGCGCTAGCAATTTAAATTCACTGGCTCACTGCTACGGGCTTCTACTAAAAAAAAAATTTAAATTCACTGTAAATGTGGGAACCCTGAACGATTTGAGGAATAATCCTTTTGTTAATCTGTTGCCAGAACTGTAAATCGAGTTTTGAAATACGTGTGGGATATTGTACAAAGGGAGCTGATACAGTGATACGCAATTTGATATGCAATTGATACGTTCGTTCATTTCGTCCTAAAATTTTCTCTATTTTTTACAAATTGTTCTCTCTAGTTAATTTGTAATGCATGTTAATTGTTTTGAGTTACGATTTGTAATGCATGTTAATATATGATAGATTTTCATTTCGTATATATGCGAATTTATAATGCATATTAATTTATTTATAATGCATATTAATTTATCTATAATTTGTAATACATGTTAATTGTTTTGAGCTACGATTTGTAATGCATGTTAAAATATACTAGATTTTCATTTCGTATATATGCGAATTTGTAATGCATATTAATTTATTTATAATTTGTAATGCATGTTAATTATTTTGAGTTACGATTTGTAATACATGTTAATATATGATAGATTTTCATTTCGTATATATGCGAATTTGTAATGCATATTAATTTATTTATAATGCATATTAATTTTTTTGGAGCATATTCATATTTTTCAGTTGTTATGCATATTATTTTTTTCCAGTTGTTATGCATGTTATTACAGCAAGCATGCATATTAAATTGACTAACATGCATAAAAGAACAAAATTAAATTTAAGC
This sequence comes from Eleocharis quinqueflora, assembly GCA_964058865.1. NCBI lineage: Eukaryota > Viridiplantae > Streptophyta > Magnoliopsida > Poales > Cyperaceae > Eleocharis > Eleocharis quinqueflora. The sequence continues at coordinate 5,181 of CAXKVX010003024.1, read as the reverse complement.
TGCACAAAAACTAGAATAGCATCCATAACACCAAAAATAACTTGCATAATAACAAATATAACATGCATAACAACAACTAAATAAGTATGCATGTATTTTTCAATTAACATGAATGACAACAGAAAATTAAGTTTAAGCTACATTACATCACAAAAACTACTATAACAACTATAATAACATGCATAACAACCAAATAAGTATGCATAGTAAATTAACTAACAAGCATAACAACAGAAAAATAAAGTTTAACATGCATAACAACTAGAATAAGTAAGTATGCATGATAAATCAAATAACAAGCATAACAACTAGAATAACATGCACGGCACTAGAATAACATGCATAACAACTTATAACAAAAAATAAGTATGCATAGTAAAATCAATCAACATGCATGACAACTAGAATAACATGTCGGACAACCATATTTTGTATGCTGGCATTTTCAATTAACATGCATAACCAAAATAAGTATCCATAGTAAAATCAATCAACATGCATGACAACTAGAATAACATGCCCGACAACAATATTTTGTATGCTGGCGTTTTCAATTAACATGCATAACCAAATTATGCATACTAAAATCAATCAACATGCATGACAATTAGAATAACATGCTTGACAACCATATTTTGTATAATGGCGTTTTCAATTAACATGCATAATCAAATTAAGTATTCATAGTAAATCAACTAACATGCATGACAACTAGAATAACATGCCTGAAAATCATATTTTGTATGCTGGCGTTTTCAATTAACATGCATAACAACAGAAATAACATGCATAACAGCAAAAATAACATGCATAACAAATATAACATGCTTTCCAGAGAAGAAGAGATCGGAATCAGGAATCAATCAGAACGATGGCGCGATGAAACAGTTTCAAATAAGAAAGAAAATGGAATTGTCCTATTGTCAAGGTGAAAAAAATTACTGGAGACGTCCATTGACTGGAAACGTCCATTCGGTATCAATTGTGTATCAAATTCGGTATTTCCAGAACATTTTCCTTGTACAAATGGCGCGCCATGCTTGATAATTCGTACTACACGCTGTCATAACGAGAGTATACAAATTGTCGTTTTTTATATTAGAAATTTGATAAAAAAATTATAAATAAAAAGAAAGGAGTGAGTATTCTATGGACAAAAAATTTAAACTCAAATTAATTGTAATCATTGATAATCATCAATAATTCTACAATCAAGTTGATTTTGCATCAATAATAGTGAAATCAAGTAAATTTTGATCCATAGCATAATTTGCCAAAAAGAAGATGATTTTTGACATTCAAAAAATTGAAAAGATTAGAGCTTCAAATTTCAATAAAAAAGAAAAAAAAACTAATGCACGATATTGACAGTATTTTGCATTAAACCTTTTTCATTTCCAGCGTACATTGATTTTTTATTCAACATTCGTACATGATTTGTGATCGGAGAAACGAGAGATTCAAAATTTAATCTTACGCAGACTCGTATAAAAAATTACTAATTAAGACATAAGTTGAAGATAGAGTCAAATTTGATATGCACATTACTCTGATCGCAAATCAAACTCGACGTGATGGAAGTAGAAATTTCTATAGCGCGATCCGAGTCAGGTTAAAGTATTTTAGTATTCATATCAATTTGAAATTGATCTTACCATTACCCTTCCCTACCCGTACTCTAGCCTTATCCAATAAAATTATAGATTAACGAATAAGTAAGGAACGAAAAGGATAATATTTGTATAATTATTATTTGTCTAATTTGTATAAATAAACTATCAAAACTTATTTATTTAATACAAACGTGTTTCTACATAAATATAAAAAAATATAAAAATAAATATATAATAGATTCCAACTCAAATCATTTCATCAAAACTATCAAATTAAAATGCAAATATCTCATCTCTTATCTAACTTTTCTACTAACATTTTTTTATTTATCCTATAGAGTAACGGGTACGAAATAATCTTTACCCGTACTTTTGTCCATTGAATTGACGAAAAATAGATCTTACTCATACCCATATCCGATTATCTTACGAATTTTTCGTCAATATCCATCTTATGAAATATGATAAAAATAAGATAAACAGATAAAAATATTATTGACATTCATATTTATCTACAGTCTAACTTGTTGATTCTTGAATAACTTGTACGGTAAAATTTAGCATCTCTGATACTTGCTAGTAATTTATACATCTATAGCCAAGCTCTACCTAGTGTAGTGGTAAGGCACAAGATCTCCATGGGGGAGGTTTGGAGTTCAAGCTCCGTTAGGAGCTTCTTTTAAGGGAAGTTTCAAGTTTATTTTTCAATTTGTTTGTGGGCGATGAATAAAAAAAATTATACTTTTATAAATGACACATTGATACCTCAAAAGTTTCTTTTTAGACACACTGAAGCGAATCCAAATATTATGCCACGCGTTTGGTGACACGCAACAAATACAGACCGTCTGATATACATCAAAATTTGTGCTAACCAAAATTATAAAATCTAACTCCTGAATCAAATTTTGAGCGATCGTTCCCTACCGCACAACAAATTTTGGTCGACCATTTCATACTGCGAAGTAGAGGATAAGCTTCCCACTGAAGCAGCGAGGATAAGTGTGCGACACAGCGATAAATTAATTAAAACGAATAATTCGTTTACATCATATGAGATGGGATATTCCCAGATTCCCTACACTTGGACTCCTGGAACTTATTCGTCATAGAGGGGATCGTGAGTCCCACAGTTGCAGCTATTCCACAAGAATTTCTACTTTAAATGGAAGACACTGAGACAGCAGTGTACACCAATTCTCTTTCAGAAATTATCGACGCGCTTCTGCTGTCGTGCTGCGACTGTGACTTGTTCGACTTAATTAGTAAAAAAAAATAAAAGAGGTTAGCTGCTTCATTGAATCATTTTTCTTCTTTAACCTCCCTGGATAAATCTTCCGAAGTAATGTCGTCATGGTGTCCTTCCAACCTTTTATGCTTTTACTTGGTCTTGTGAGATATTTCAGCCTTTGAATCTCCGAGATATTTTCAGGCTCGCGATATTTTTCAGCGTGAGTTTCCAAGATAAAATAGCAGCTAGGATGTTCATACAGTTGATCGGTTAAAATTAGAATAGATTAAGCAAATCAATTCTACTTTTCGTTCTCAAAATTCGAACTGAACCAATCAAATTAAGCTTGTCAACCGAATATCAATAGAATCAATCAAACAAAAATAATATTTCGATTTGTTTGAATAAAAAAAAATTAATATATCAAAACTCGACACATATATAAATAAATTAAATAATGACATTGAAATATATATCAAATATTTAAGATATATATTAGTTGCTGACATGTTGAACCATTTTGTCGGGTTAAGAAAGAAAAAGATTAGGAACCACTTTGCATTTCAAGCACAAGTGGTATCAAGTCGATAGTTTAGATGATCACAAAACTTTCTCCTATTTGTTTCAATTTGATTATTATATTAAGGAAGAGTCAAGTAACAAAACATATGATTTATTATTCTTTGATTAAGTCATATACTTTGTCAAGTTTGTTTGATCTTATTATCCAAAGAATGATTTAATTCATCAAGAGAACATATGCATGTTTTGTCTCGACTTGAGAATTTAATTGAGTCTCTAGAACTTGGTATGAACGATTAATTACATTTTTAGTTGAGAATGATTTTCATAGAGGTTTAGAAGATATAATTCTTTTTACAAATAAAGAAGAAAAATATATACTTTTAATATGTTGATTGCATCATACTTGGATTTGTTATGTTGTAATTCTAGGGTTTAATACGGCCTAAAAACGCTTGCGAAAGTGTTTAACAATTTCAAGTATAATTTTTAGACCTTAATCGTCTAGCTAAGTCAAGCAAGCAAGTAATAGAGCAATTTCAATAATTCAAACAAGTATGCAAAAATAGAGTAAAAGAGAGAATAAAAGCAAGAAAGCAAGAGAACACACTATCTAATGTGGTTCAGCTTATTAACCAAGCCTACATCCACAGAGTCTCCGGATCCAAAATACCTTCCGGGACCGATTCCACTAAAATCAATATTTTGCAATAAAGGAGCATATCCTAAATGCTCCATTCATTTGCAAGGGACTATACTGCTCTACAAAGGCATAATCGTCTGATTGACAACACAATCAAAGACATGATGAACTACTTGACAACACAATGTAGTTCACCAAACTAAAACAATCCTAACACAATATCAAGGTGCGGATGCTGAAGGAGAATGCTATCGTTCTCTTTCAGGTGCTCAATTGAGTGATTGTAAACTTGTGGAGGGCTTTCTGAATACTTATTGTTAGTATCTCCCAAGTATATATAAGCTGATCACTTCTTGGAGTCTTGAAATCTTGATCAGGGCTGCTTTCCTATAGAATCTTTCAACCTGTTACAGAACCCGTTTTGACGAGTTGACACCTTTCTATTTTTGCCCTTCTTGACAGGAATCCATTATGACGGGTGAGGAACCCATTGTGACGGGTTGGCAACCCGTTATAACAGGTTAGGCTTGCGTTACAGCAAAGCAAGGCTCTGCCAAACTCCTCATTTGCATTGTCTTCTGGCTCCACTCTTCAACCTGTTGTGACGGGTTCTCTTGAGTTATGATAACGCAAGACTCTGTCTTGTCCTGTTTTGCTTGCTCCTAATGTCTTCATGATCATCTTGACTTATACATGCAACACGAAGCCTTTGCAACATCAAATTATACATGTATAAACTTGCATCTCACCAAAACTCAATTGTGCAAGTACAGTATAAACTTGCATCCCACCAAAACTCAATTGTGCACGGTTAATACTGATTTGTTTGCAAATTATCAAACCAAAGAAGAGTTTAATCTAACAAACTCCCTCCTTTTGACCATTTGCAAAATCTTATGTGTGTGCATATTAAATTTCATGCACAACACCATATTTCTCCTTCTTTTTGCAAAGTTTGGAAAAAGACTCAATTCACAATTGAATTCTTCCCCTAAATGTAAGCATGTATTTTAAATATAAGTCAAGGTAAACAAGCTCCCCCCTCAAAATAATCAAGGTAAAATTTGACAATTAAACATAGGCATTTTATGATATGCTCTCCCTCAATTCAATTTGCAATTTGTAATATGACAATCAAAGCACATAATCATGACATGAGAAGCATAAACAAG
>CAXKVX010003023.1:0-18952 GCA_964058865.1 Eleocharis quinqueflora | reverse complement strand
AAACGAATTGAACATGAGCGGATTAATTTGTGTTTAAGTTTATTTTGAATTAGTATGATTTAATAGAACAACATTTAAACGAATTATGCATAGTTTTTTTTATTTGAGATTGATTTCAATCAAATTGATTTGTTTTGAAATAAATTTTAAATTGAAATCAAACAAATTAATTTCATTTTTTTCAAATCGAATGCAGACGAACTTTTCTTGTAGCGTTTTAAACATCTTGAACTAGTAGAAAGATATGACAAAGAAGATGAACATTATCTAGTAGAAGAGATTATACAAGAGAATGAAGATTTTGGAATTGAAGAGTGAACTAATTAGAGAGGATCTGAATGAAGATGATGATGTTATTATTGAATATGAACAAACCAACCATCCCTAATCGTATATTTGATGGTAAAATATTCTCAAAATTCGAATTATAATAATTCACGATCAACATTCCAATGAATTATGTCCAATTTGATTTGAAACTAATTTCAAACTGAAATCCAACGAATTATTTTACTGAATCGAAAATAAATGAATGACGACTATGAACTTTTTCTTGCATCCCTAATCAAATACTCGTGTTGAAAATGATATACAGTGGATAAAATACTAGATAAATGATCTGTAGTTGAAGCCATGCAGTCTTGTAGGATATGCAGAGCGCGGGGCTGTATCTGCTGTCATAGTTGTGTGATGGCAGCAGCCTATCATAATAAATACAAAAGATCCGATTGAATTTGAACAGTTCAGATTTAATGCAGAGAAGTGTATTATTATATGGAACCCACCTATCATGCATACAATGACACCAGATCCATCCTGCAAAGCGCATAATAGAACATGCGGTCATAGAATATATACGTACCCCCACAGACCCCACGGATTCCAAGTGTTGCGCAAGCCACAAAAGATTCTATATTTCTATGAACTTGGAAAACAAGCTCATCGGCATACTAGGTCATTGAGTACAAACAGTAGCAGCACCACTGTAACATTTTGGTTCTCAGCTTGAATATGCATTATCCTTTGGAAATCATATTCAAAACCGCATTTTCAAATGCCGGCTCACCGAGGACAAAACAAGCATCACAAGAACACAACAATCTCAACCAGCCAGAAAACCTAGAGTCGGCTAGCAAAGGTGCACACACAACATCACCAAACATGCCGAATGATGCACAGCAGATGATATATTTAAGAAGCCAGTACAATTTGGATGCACAATATCATAATGATTAATGAAGTTAGCTCTACAAATATTACAAAACTTACAAAAGCATGATGTTAACAGCAAAACAATAAACAATTAACTAACATTAGGAGCTTCACTATACTTAAAAAGAAAATAATGTAAAACACAACATAAGCTACATCTTATATGTCATGATTTATTCTGTGAAACGATGGAAGCGCGTGTAACATGCCGAAGAGATGGCTGTTTCCCGTTAACGAGAATTTGTTCAGCAAAGTCGACACGGATCAATTTGAATTGATAATGCTGATTCATATTGAAATTCAATTAGATTTACCAAGATTATTTATGATAAATTATCAAAGTTCAATAACAGGTGAAACAACAAGTAACACTTGACATGCAAATGGAACCAACAGGCTAATTAAATTCCTGTTAGTTATCGCCTCTTTCCCTGTTAGTTATTTTCATCTTCTGTTAGTGGCATCTATGTTTCTGTACTTATTGTGGCTTATGTTTAGTTCGTCTTGACTGCATTGGTAAAGTGATATAAACAGAAAATAGAAGAGAAAAAAAACAAAGGTAGATGATATGATGATGATGATGGAACTGAGAGAAAGAGAAAGAGCGAAAACCCAGGCGACACAACAGGCGATTTTTAAACCCAGGTGGGGGAGGTCGTCTCCGGCCTCCCCCCGCCTCTCCCTTTCTCCCTTTCTCCCCTCTCCCCCCTTCTACTCTTTCTCTCCCCCTCTCCTTCCCCTGGTTCTGTGGTTCCGAGGAGACAGATCAAGATTGGATGCGAGCAAAGAGGTGAGCGATCTAAGGAGATGAGATGATCCAAGGGATCAGCCCCCAATCAATACAAGATACTGATATCGATCAGTAAGATCTGGAGACGATCAGATTGAGATGAGATCCGCGAGAAGTGACGCAAAGATGAAATCAGAGATGGAGCTCGATCCTGAAGCTTGCCTAATGATCAACACTGTCGGGATCGGCTATTAGATGAGATCTGTGAGAGTACGGCAGCGATGAGATCAGATGCCGACGCTGAGGATATCCTGATCAGACAACCTTGTCTGACGGATAATGCTGTGCTGAACTGGAGATCGTGCAGTGCTGTACCTGAGGCGATGCTGAGATCAGGTTGAGATCGTGCAGTGCAGAGACTGATCAGACGAGGCTGATATGCTATTGATTGTAGAGTTCTCAGTGAGAGCTGCCAGGCATCAGTTCAGATTGGTAAGTAGATTGAAACTGACGAGTTGTGTTGAGGATCTATGAGAGCTCGACTAAAACTTGAAATTCTGATAATGAAGCACAGGGAGAATAGGGATAAGAAGATCTGTTGCAGATACTGATTCTTCTTGAACTTTGAGCTGCGCTAATAACAAAATGACGCTACACCAGATCACGTGCTGAGAGCGAGACAGCAGCTGGTACAGATCAGCTGGTTCAGATCAGCTGGTACAAATCAGCTGCTGTGTGTCAATTCAGCATATGCTGATGTGTAGGTACAGTTCAGCAAATGCTGATATATGTGTCAGTTCAGCAAATGGTTAGAGGGTATGTCAGATCAGCTGGTACCAGATTCAGTATTTTCAGAGGTGTAGTTGGCTGATAGATCTTCGGGGATGATGCTGGTACAGTAAATGGCTATTTTCAGACAATGGGTATGCGAGATTGACCATGTTTTGCAAGGAGGGATGAGTATGACTGACGATTTGTTCGTGGATGTGTGCATAGCGCAACCAAGCTACGATCGAGGTGGGGTCGGGGGATTGTGAGGTACAGATATAACTGAGCGGTCTTGGGACTGATTCCACCTTAGCTCCGATGCGACGATTGGTTATGCCACAGAGATGGCGGTCGTTGGAAATACAATATGCCTTACTAGCAAGGGTGGGACATGTCGTCGCCCATAAGATCACCAATTTAGACGTGATTTGGATTGTATGGCGGAAGAGGATCTCAAGGAACCAGGGGGTTTTCTTCTACTTCTAGTTTTGTTATTAGGGTTAGATTTGCTTAAAGGGTTTAGTGTCTTTTAATAGAGATTTTGATATACAAAGTTTGTTGGGTGTTAGATAGATACTATTGAGGATATAGATTAAATATGGAATCATAGATAGAGATAGTAAGGGATTTTTGTGTGTTGTTAGAGTTTGTATGCTATGTTTTTGTTAAAGAAAATGAAGTGGTGGGCGCTCCCCACTTATTTCAAAAAAAAAAAATATGATGATGATGAGATAAAATAATACAGAAGAGATGGCAATAGTTATTACCTTGGATTTCCATGAAACATCCACTGCTCTATAAAAGGGCCCAAGTAGTGTTACATTATCACCTTCCCTAACCTATTTAATGAAAATAAATGACATTTTTAAGTGGATTACAGATCTACTTGGTGTTGCACGCCACATGTATAGAAATACAAAAAAGGTTCCTGAAATTAAGTGTTCTTACAGCTTCGAACTGAAGCCCAAAAACTGATAGAATGAAGCAACACCTATTGGAATCGCACAGCAAATAATACCTAAATAAGCCACAAAATCTATCAAACTAACAAATCCTATACAATCAACAAAAGAACTAAAAAGGTCAAGTCTATCAACCTTTCTTTCTGTTTTTCAGTAAAATCCCCACACACAATGCCAAGTATTTAGTCTTTCAATATATATGCATAAACTGACAATACCCATAACTATGAAATTTTCAGGCACGAAACAAAAGATGTAAGCCGTACTTCAGTTATTCAAAAGGTTTCGTGGATACAACTGCAGTGTCAACCTTAACTACAATAAAATTTTAATTAATGTACAAAATAAGATCCTTAAGAGACTCACAGAGGAGCAATATTATCGTGCTTTATGAAGAGAAGCACTTTTGCCTGAACTGCTACACCAGTGTTAACTCCTTCAGAAAGAGAACCAACAAGGGCTTTCTTGTATGCTGCTTCTACTATGTTAAAACAAGAATAAGTAGCTTTCTTTGAGGGGGAAAAAAGGCATTGTACAGATATGAATTCATGGAACAAGATGAACACTTACAGCCGACTTCACCCAAGGTTGACGCCATCGATGCTAACCTCTTATTTCGCACCTTCAGCAAGAGTTAGAAAAAAAATATATATAAGAGGCAACCAACAAAAACGCATTCAATTCAATGTAGAGCATGAAATTTTGACCTAAACTCACTGGCAGAATTTGATATTGTAGAATATCCCTTCCCCAATTTTGCCTGCCACAATAGCAGCCTGAAATGTCCCTCAGATGCAACAATGTACAAAAGAAGCCATAACTCCCCAACCAAAAGAAAAAAAATTGTTGACCTGTGCATATCAGCATCAGTATCATCCTATGAGGAGACCACCCTGACTCGGTTACCGTACAGTCATGCATGATACTTCAGATTCTATTTCTAGGGGTATGTATTTAAATACAATATGATTAAGTACCTTAACGGAATTATCAAGCTTGTCAAGCACATTAATTATTTTCCTAACTTCTTCATCCCCACCAAGGCTTGGATCCCGTGAAGCAGCAGCTTCAAATCTGTGAAGGGCCCTTTCGTAATTTTCCAGATACTTGTTGGCCTAAAAGAAGGGTTTTTTTAGGAAAAAAATAAACTATAAATTCTGACATCTGCAAATAATGCCTAACTTTTTAGTATCTTTCCAAACTAACATCCAGCATCATAACATCACCCAGTCATCAACAACAAGGTTCGGATTGAGCCAAAGATGAATAATTTGCCCCAGATCTTATTACACTAAATTATATCTGGTTAAAATATATCAGTTTGACTTTGTTTTAGTTCAGTTTGAGCATGAACAATGGCAAAAAATTGGGCAAAGTGGCCAATTTTAGCACAACAATTTTGTCACATAAACCTATCAATGGCACAGGCAGTGCTAGTTGCAAGTGTGATAAAATGATAAGTGTACTTGATGTAACAAAAGTATACATATACTTATTTTGAGAGATACATGGAAAAGAACAATATATGTAGCATAAGTTAATCTTTGACTTTTTGCTATTCGCATGTAGCTGACGACAAAAATGGTTTTAAGAACTTACAGTAGCACAATTGAAGCTAAGGTCTGGATTTGATTTCATCAACTCATCCTTCTCCTGAATATAGAGAAAAGTAAATTGATCTATATAGAAGTATGTTGCCACTGCAATTTTGGTGCATCTCTTATGTAAAATAACAAAGTCATATTATCTGAGCCTTCTTACAGCATTTTGGTATGCTTTCAGTGCTTGCTGGAGTTTGGTGTGGTCACATGCACCACTTACAAAGAAACTGGTCAGGTATGCATTTCCAAGATTATCTGTATATAAAAGCAGACTATAAGAATTCAGCCAAGGTACTAATGCTGCCATGCATATCTACAAATTATTCTTGCTTGCTATTCTTATGATATAATAGAGAAAAAACCCCAAATTATGTTTTGGATCAGAAATAAAAAAAGAGCAGTCCGGTGCACGTAGCTCCCGCTTGTGTGGGGTTCGGGGAAGGGTCGGACCACTTTGGGGTCTTTGTACGCAACCTTTCCCTACATTTCTGTAAGAGGTGGTTTCCACAACTCGAACCTGTGACCTCCTGGTCACAAGGCGATAGCTTTACCGCTGCACCAAGGCTCCCCTTCAGAAAACTGTATACCTCATTTGATAGAAAATAAGGACCAGCTGAAACTGCAATCTGCTATATACAGTGAAGTAGCACCTATACCATACAGTTACAGGCTCGAGATGAAAATAAGAAAAAGTAGAATCTTACACCAAGAATTTCCATCCTTAATATCCAACATTACACCTTCTTTTGCATGTTTAATGCTTTCATCAACCAATGCAACTGGATCTTCCTTGCCTATAGTCGCAATCACAACTTGTTCTTATGAGTTTACTCACAAATGAAGAAATGATATTGATGAGTAGAATCTCCTTGGAAACAAGACTGAAGCACATTGGGCAATGAGTTTACTTGAACAATTTATCTTTTGACCACTCAGTAAACCGAAACAAATCAAGATGGTAAGTTATGACATGCACTTGAACATCAGTGAATATATACCTTGAGACATGCTTCTTTCCAGCATTGAAAGCTGACACAAAACCTTCTTGTTTGGGCCCTGCAAACTTTTTGCATCTTAGTTGATAGAATTTTTCAAGACTTATGCAAAGGAAAGGAATTTTTCATCTGCATCTTTTATTTCCATGATGTTTCAGGAAGCACATACTGATGGAAATTCCACGCTTATCCTTTGACTAATTAGCTCCAGTCAAGACTTCAAGCATATTAGCATGGTCTCATACATCAAAATATCATTTACAAGTTTTGAAATCATACCTTGCTTAATGCAAGGGTAAAGCAATTTTTTGCAGAAATCAGATCTCCTTTTTTCCAAATGCAATTACCCAGGCATAGCCAGGCATCTACAAGAGATGGGTTCAACTTTACCTGAAAAAAAAATATTTAAACCAAAAAGGCTGAAGAGATGGCAGTTAACTTAATCAAGTCAGATAGATTTATACTATATTACTTCATGGTACCCAACACATGAAAGCAATTAAGCGTTCCAGATAATATTGTTCTTTAAGCCACCATCAACTTTTTTACTTATTGTACACTCTTGGACTCTTGGTATTATATTTGGTTGTCATATCACTCCATTCAAGCAATGTGTTCAGCAAAGTAAAGTGAATAATATTATTAAAAAAAAATATAAGTTAAAAAAAAACTATGTTTAATCTTTTGACCATTCCACCTATGTTTTACATAGCCAGTCCCAGGCCCGGAAAGGAGGAGGGTTGTGATAGGCTTGGCGAGCCAACGTATCTTATGCAAAATGAAATCCAATATGAGCTTCATTTCTAGTCTACACCAACTTGTTTGGGTCAAATGGCTTTGTTGTTGTTGTTGTAAATATAAGTTAAAAAAAGTATGTGATTGCATACTGCTTTTGATAAATGGTCTTCTGCTTCCTTATGATAATCAGGAAACACGTCTAGTATTTTCCCCCTGAGGAATTCAAGCATTGCACGCTGTTGGGGAGACTTCTTTTGTTCTACGAAAAACAAGAAAAATAACAGTAGCAATTAAAAATGTATCAAAACCTTTATGAGTTTCAATTTGAATAGGCAAAGATTATGGAAAGAAGCAATAAACCAATTAATCACTCTGGCAAGCATGGAGTAATTCTAATGACTACATAATTCAACTTCGAGCTTGTCAGCTACCTTTCTGATTCAGTATTTATCTTGTACAGTACCAGGCCAATTTCGTTAAAGGAACCAGATTTTTTCTTGTCAAATAATATAACCAGAGAACAATTAATAATTAAAAAAGCTTTTTCTAATGAACCATCTCATCAAAGGAAATTGTTGATTACGAGTTTAAGACCATAATGCCAACATATAAACATGTAAAACAATATTATCCTTCACATATCCCCGAGCAAACTTTTTAAGTATAGTTTACAACTTGTAAGTATATAATAAATCAATTCTATCCGCAAATTATAGACATAAAAGGATCAAAAGATCTAACTTGGACAAATCGAAGCTAAGTGAATGATTTGATAAACAACCTTGTCAGGGTGGCAATTTGCCACCTGACAAAAATAATATCCAATACACAACTAAAATTTAGCAATCTTCTGGTAATTTTGTAATTCTAAATTTCCACAGAGAGAATCTTCTTTATGTGATCATTACCCTCTATCTTCGCTCTTCAAGTACTTTAGAGTTTACTAGCATTGTGTATTTAATTTGCACAACTAGGATTGATCCTGAAAGATACGAGGCTCTACTATCAATAATCATAAATTGGTCACACTGTACACAGTTTCACTAGTAAGAGAGAAGGGATATAAGAAATTAATACCAACTGGAATAGAAGAGAGCTGGGAAAGTGCTGCGTCAGCTAACGCTTGGATCTTGGAAGCCTTCTCGTCGGGGTCGATGGGGAAATAGGTGTCCCGTACTCGGTACAACTCCTCAGTCGCCTCCGTCGCCATGGCAACCGCCTTGTCACCCCCTTCGGACAGAGACGAGGTTATCTCCGAGTTCATGTTGAATGAGAGCGAAGAAGTGGAATTCGCGGAGGAGAGAAGACGAAGAAGAGGAATGGAGAGTCCGGTGCTACAGAGATTTTAAGCGCAAAGGTTTTGCTCGAGCGATTCAGATTTGTACAGGAAATTCTTGCGGAAGACGGAAAGAGAATCCGAATCCTCTGGTCCTCTTTTTAATTGGGATCTGTCTGGTCCCAATGAATTTGGACCAGAGGATCAAGATCTAACGGATCGGATTAAAATGCCTTCAGAAATCAAATAAAAAAACAAAATCGCCTGCTCATATTCCTAGACACGTTGCTTTCTTTGCCCGTCCAAACTGAGCGACTCTTCTCTCTCTCTGAATCGATCTTCGACGCCATTTGAGAGAGCTAGGGTTTCCTTTGAATCATTCTTGATGTATACTGTCCAACAACTGATTGATGTATACTGTCCAGCAGCTAATAACTAAAGATGATAAAGAGGATTTGGAAGGAGATGTTGAGGGAGACTGTACTGGAAAAAAACAGTTTAAGTTTATTCAAGCAAGGTCGATCAGTAAATTGAGACAAACCTATAGTCACATATTAATGGGAAGAACTTTAATGTGGCCTGATCAACCATATGTATATTGTAGCAACAGGAAGTCAATACAAGAAAATTCATTATATATCATTATGTTGCGAATCCTTGTATATAACAGCTACAATTAGAACCAAACTAATAAATGAATGTGATTTTAAATGAGGAACATAATAACGTAAAAAAGAAAGAAAGGAAAAAAATCTGGCACACCCATTGCTCAGCAATGTTTTTTCACTTATTTTCTTATCATAAAAATCAACTCTAACCATTATTCAATTTTAATCTGTGCCAACCGCCTTAAACATGGCTATGTATCCTCCTCCCCGTCTGAAACAATTAGAAAGAGGCTTCTCATTCTTCCAATTATGTAATCGCGAGATACAATAATCGCGATGTTTGCAAAGGCACGAAAGGTAAACATTCGACTACCTCTTAAATCGCGATGATCACCAGTTAAATTGCGATGGATGATCTGGGCAGAAAGGCGGAGGGAAATGCAAACCGGGGCAGGCGATTTTGTTTTTTATTTGATTTCTGAAGGCATTTTAATCCAATCCGTTAGATCTTGATCCTCTGGTTCAGATTCATTGGGACCAGACAGGTCCCAATTAAAAAGAGGACCAGAGGATTCGGATTCGACGGAAAGAGCCCTCTGGAAATGGGCACCAAATCTGCTGCTCGTAAATTCCCTCCTTGTCCCTCCCTATTGTTTCGATCTGTATCGTTCAAAACTCATCTAACGGCCAAAACATCTGCTCCTGAATCAAATCACAGCCGTTCGTGACGGTCGATCGATTTGTGGCGGTCGAATCGAGACAAGCAGGACCATGCTTGCCTCCAATACAAGCAGCAGATTCGGATCCCTGGAAATGATAGAAAGGGAAAGGATTGCTAATGATGGGTTCAGTTCATGTTCGTTGATGAGAAGTTAAAGTTCATGATCAAAATAAATTCATAATTATATATTAATATTCAGTCTATGTTCAGTTCATCTTATAATCGAATAATGTCTATAATTTGCCCATAAGTTAACCATGTGGATATAATTCTAAACACCACAGTGCACATTCCTCTTTAAATGGAATCTCTTTCATCACTGTATTGAATAACTTAAATTTTTTTTGCACGAATAACTTAGTTCTCTCTAAGTGAAACATGGAGTTAGAACTTGGTCGATATATTGAGATGATTTAACTTAATTTCATTTAATCTCACATTGAATCCACAATTTGTTCATAATTTGTCCACAATTAGTCCAGTTCAGTTTTAGCAATTGAACTTGGACTGGATTTCAACCAAAATCAAGAAATAATCTATTCCATAAATGTTCAATAGTGTCCAACCCATTTTGTTCACGAATCGTCCTGTTCATTAGCAGCCCTAAAAGATCCCGTCTCAACCATTTCTTCTTGTTAATTTTATAGCGGTGAGGTACAAAACTTTTATGGAAGAGATTTGGGGTTCGATTTTGTTAGGGACTGTTTTTAGAGGTTTTTTCAAGTTTATTTTCTAGTTTGTTTGTGGATGTGTGTGTTGTAAGACTAAGGAAAATGAATAAAAAAAATTTAAACCAAGTGATTTTGTTTTCTTTTTATATTATATAAGTATCTATATTTTATTATTGGAAGAAAAGATTAATAATTCTGAGAGTTTAATATGTGAAATGAGAGTTTTGTGTTATAGAAGGATAAATATGCTTTTGAGAAAGAAAAATAATATTTTTCTGGGTTAAGGAAAATATTATAATTTTATATTTAATAGATAATATTTATAATTTGGAAGACAAGGAATTTTTAAAGGGTGTGCATAAATTATAAAAATAATCGATGCGGTATCCATCTGCTTCAAAAAAATGAAAGTGATTCATGAATTGCCGAGTTTCAAACATCTAAACATGCAAGTCATCATCCATTTTCAATTGTTAAACCAACCATTAATTTTAAATTTAATCGTGAAGT
The DNA here is from genome assembly GCA_964058865.1 of Eleocharis quinqueflora. NCBI lineage: Eukaryota > Viridiplantae > Streptophyta > Magnoliopsida > Poales > Cyperaceae > Eleocharis > Eleocharis quinqueflora. Next base: position 8,160 of record CAXKVX010003023.1, on the reverse strand, counting down.
TGAAATAACTTTTTACTAATAAATGAGTGAGATAAGTCCAATTCAATGCACGAAATTAATTGTTTAATTTTTGTGATTGTATAGTTATAATAACTAGACTTCAAATTTAAGCTCCATTCAATCTAATTAAAATTGATAATATATATACATAATTATTTTTATATTATTTTATATATATAAAATTTTATGAAAATATATGAGCTATGTATATGTGAGTTATATAAATTATATACACACGATATGAAAAATACACACATAATATGATTTATATTATATGATGTGAAAATACATAATATGATTTATATAATGTGACTCGTAATTTTCTATATGCATTCAATTTAATGTGATATGGAAAATATATGTATAATATTAAAATATATACATCTTGTTATTCATACATTTAATGGGTGACTTTTGATATTCATACGGTTAATATACATATTATTATGTATATTCAACTAATATGAAAATATACTTAATATGATTTTATATGATTATGTATGTACATCATATGAAAATATATAATATTGTGAGGGTCGCGCCGCCGGCCTCTTCTACCCTCTCCTCTCCCCCCTTCCTGCACTTCATCTCCGCTTTTTTTTTCTATTACCATCAAAGCTGAGAGGGAATCGTTGTCGAAAAAGAGAGAAGAGGGAATCACTCAGCAGATTCTCCTAGTTACCGTCTTTCGCTCGAACTCGATATCGCTTTCGCTCAAAGCTCTCTATCGTGAAGGACAAGAGAAGGGAAACTGAACCGCAAGTGTCTCCTAGTAGCCACCTCTCGTTCCGAATCGACCTCTCTTTCCACCCCTCTTTCTCCCATTCCCCCTTCTTCTCGGCTCTACAACATGAATTTCTCCTCAACGGTGAGCAACGGTAGAGGTATCGAGCTCTAACTCGTCATGGAGGCGACCTTGAGGAGAAAATCGAAATTCTAACCCTAACAGGAGAAGATCTGTGACCTACATCACCCAATGGAGCTGTAGCTGGACGGCGACCTTCAGAGGTTTAGCAGGGGTTCCTCAGAAATCCAGTAGGATCATGTAGCGGTGCGAGCTTCTACAAGCACAAACGAATGGGATCTTTTGGCAATAAGAGCCGGAGATCCGAGATGTGTCGGTACTCACCCACATGAGGATGCGAAACTAAATGCAGATACATTGTAGTTGATTTTGTGATCCATAGTAAAATTTGAGGGCTTGACCTTCATCTTTGAAGAGAAGTGGTATTACAAGGCCAACTTCGATGTGCAAAGAATCGTGAGATGTACACAAAATAGTTGATTATGGTATGTTGTGACAGACGGAGTATATCTTGGGAGCTCAGTGATGATTGAGAAGCATTGTCTTCTTAAATTTTAGGTTATTGTTTCGTGCTGTTGCTTGCAACTCTTTTTTAGTTTTTCTTGTTCGTGTTTTTTTGTCGTTGTTTCATGTTTTTATTTCGTATATTTGTCTCTCATTTTTTCATGTAATTCAAAAATTCACATTTATGTGATCACCATATATATAATTTGAATGGTTTGATCCCATCTCTTACTAAAAAAAGAAATAATTCAAAATAATATGACATCAACAATTCACATCGTCATCTTAAATATAGTAGAATATATGTTACATTTTAAATTATCATGCGCCATTTAAATTATCTATTGTATAGTGAATTATGAAATTTGTAAATTAAATTATATAATGTATTTTTATATCAATACAAAATTGTATCAGGTTTTCTGGATAAAAACATGCAACTAAAGACGCAACCAGTTTATAAAAGTTCTAAAACATAATTGAAAAAAGATCAGCATTCATATTAAATTCTTGAAAAACAGAATATATTTGTATTATCTTTCTTGTTATAATTCCACTTCATACTATAAACATAAATTTTCAGTAATCGACTAATGAAATTCTATACTCACGAACTTTCATTTCCAATAATTTCACGGCAAACGAATAAGACCTTGGTGTGTTGGCTGATATCGAATCTCATCTATAATTTTACCAGAATTATCTTGAATGATAAAAACACTAATAAATTTAAAAGAATGCTTTGGATCAACTATGTTATTTATAACGGTAGAATAATTTCTAGTGTGCAATAAGCAAGGTTAAAATAACGATTCACTTAATTCAACAGTAAAGAGGTGATTTAGCGTTTGATCAGTGATAAAACAGTCGATAAATTATCATATCAGTATTTCATATCATATCACTTTATTTTAAATAATGCAATACATGAAAAAAAACTTGATTACTATAGACAGGCAACCAACTCGAACCGTTCAAATACAAGTAGCACCAGACATTAAGATTGAACGGATCGAATTGATTGAAAGTATCCAATGTATCTATCTATGACCGGAGTACCTAAGAATTAGTTCTTTAACAAGACCCAAAAACACTAACACTCGTAAAAGGTTAAAAACAAAATTGAAACCAATAATTTGACCTCTTAACGAATTGAAATTGATAAATAAGAAAAGAAAAAAATTACAAAAGAAAATCTTGGATTACAGGTTTTTCCTGAGTCACGCTAATAGGGGGCTCAGGCTCCTTTCTGTGCTTATGCTTGTGCTTGCCCTTGTGTCTATTTTTATTCTCTCGCTCCTCACTCTTCTTAGATTTTATTTCTCTCTCTTTACCTTTACCTTTTCCCTGACTTGAACTGGTAGCATCAAAAGCAGATGCGGCTCCATCACCTTTTTGACCTGATAAAACATCCATGATAGCACCAGCCAAGGGGTTGTCCTTTGTTTTCTCCTGTTTTGTGGAAAGAGAAGATGACGCTATCAAATCCTCGCCTTCATCCAGTTTAACCACGGTAGGTCTCGGTTTTGTGACCTTAACTCTTCGGTCAGTGTCACCATTAGATGGCAATAAGGTCTCATTCGCACGTGGGTACTCCTCAGTTAGCTCTGGTTCTCCCGTCTCTTTATCTGATGAAAGATAGTAAAGCCCATGCCTCTTACGGTGCTCTTCAAGGGATGTGGACTGAGCGACTCTTGTGGGCCCCACTTCAGAGTCTTCACTAGCATTGGGGCTTCGAGGGCATAGCAAAATTGAGGCATTTAACCTTGACTTGATAGCATCATCATCAATAATAAACTTGGACAGATCATCAAGATTTTCTTTGAGATCCAGGTTCTCTGGCACAGGCACTCTTTTCTGTTCATTAGCAGAAACTGGGCCCATATCATCATAGAACAAATCTACCATAACTTTTACAACTTCATAAATCATCCCATCCTTGTCTTTATCCTCTGAAAAATCTTTTATATTTCCTACTAAGCGATCTGCACCAAGTAAGTTCCTTACCCTATCCTCAACCTCAGCCTCATCAGACTCTGCAAGAGGACCCACAGTCATTTCAATCAAGCTGAGCATACGCGCTAGGACAGTGTCATTCACTAAACCAGATTCCTCAATATAAGAATTGCATGAGAAGGTAAGAACTTTCAAAACCGATTGAATATAGACAGCCCTCGCTGAAGTGGGGAGGAGGCTAGTTCTAGGTTGAAGGAGTGCCTCAACAAGCTCCATTGGGTCTTTTGAAAACTCAACATACTCACCAGAAATCCAAGCAGCTGCAGACAAAACATTGAACAAAAAATGGTTTCCTAGTAAAGAGGGATCTATCAACAACTCCCTTGCCACTCGCACTAGCTCAAGCCTCACATCCCTAACTCTCAACCCAATATCTACCAGTTGTCGGCTAATCTCATCTCCTTTTGTACAGTGTAGTATTCTTGCCATTTCACCAAGCAAGGAGACATACCAATCAAAATCAACAACCAGCTCATAGAAGTCTTTGGAGCAAGAGGTGAGAACAGCATCGAGGATTTCATTTGCAAACTCAGGGTCGGACTTAGCAGCTCGATTGACAAGTAAAGTGCAGATTTCTATCGAGTTAGCCTGGAGTGTCATCGACATCATTAGACGAAGGGCTTCGCGGCTGATGCTCCTGTCAGGGTCAGTCAGAGATTGAGCCACAACCTCTTGGTTCTCCTCCAAGGCCCAGAAGTGTTCTGGTGCCAGCATTCTAAGGGTTTGGAGCCCAAGGTACCTGTTATTACGGTTTCAATTTTCATGCATTTCATAAATGACATAACACACATGCTGCCATGGTATATAGGTAATGCACCAATCAGCTTTGACTAATGCACAAGACAGAAAAAAACAATGAACATGCACAATAAAACAAACAAAAAGAAAAAGAAAATGAAACAGAGATACAAAGAAAAAATGGCCTGGATTTGATAATCAGACAGTATGGTACCAGTGCCCATTCTTGGTACAATTTTTGAATTTCTGATACAAAAAATGGCCTGGTTTTGACTAATAATAATTCAGTATTCTGACAATTCATTCGACTAACATAGGAAATATTGCACCACTAAAAATAAAAAACTCAAGTGATAATAATTTTAATTTATTAATAATTCCTACTATCTCGCGGAAGTAACAAAATTACCTGAGATTTGGGTCATCATCCGAAGTGAGGAGCTCCTTAATCTTGCCAATTGCCAGCCGAACTGCTTCAGTGTGTGTAGGAAGACAAGAAACAACAGTTTTAACACATTCAAGAACAAGAGACTTAGCCTGAGACTCACGCAAAAACTGACATATGGGCTCCACAACTCGACTACCAAGCCGGGGCTCTAAGGGCACCAACCTAGAAAAGATCTTCAGCGCCTTAATCAAAGTCCAATTACTGCGTGAGTTAACCAGCACTCGGTAAATTTCAGGAGCAAGCGGGAGGTATGGTGCAGGGTCATTGGGAGGAGCTGAGAGCTCACAAAAGGCACCGACTGCAGCCGAGACAGTGAGTGGGTTGTCAAAGGATAGGCAATCGACTAGTGGCTTGAACAAAACAGGGACAGTGCTGGGACAGAGGGAGAGAACTCTGTAAGCTGCGGCGACAGCTTTGTGCTGGAGAGGAGAAGGGCGACAGAGTAGCGGCACAAGGTCTGGTGCGAGATGGGAAGATAGATCGGGGGAGGAGGCAAGAGAGAGTAAATGGAGGGGAAATGAGGGTAAGAAAGGGGAGGAGGAGGAGGAGGAATTGGAGAGAGAGGTGAGGTCCTTGTGGAGTTGGTGAGTGGAGAGAGGGAGGAGGTCGGTGGTAGAGGGGTGGAATGAGAGGGATGCGGCGAGGTAGGCGAGGCGCTTGGTTTGAAGGGAAGGGGAAGGGAGGAGCTCGATGGTGTGGAAGGAAGCCCATGACATGGGGATGAAGTAGAGAGAAGAGAGGTAGGTGAGTTTCTGAAGTGCCATGGATTTGGTGAGGGGATCAGTGGAGCGGATCTCATGGTGGATCTCAGAGATGGCGTGGGAGATGATGGTGGATTCGGAGGAAGAATCGGATCGGAGGGACTTGATGAGGTCGTCGAGTGTTAGCAGCTGAACTAAACCAGTTAGCCGTTAGCACTATAACATTCAATAAGCTGAACGGAATGGCATGGGCCGAAGCAACACATATGGTAAATGGGCCTTCCATTAATCAGGAAAGCAGTGTGCCACTGCAGATGGGTCCCAGTCGAAAGCAAGGAGGGTCCAGTGAGTCGAAACTGGAGAGGATGGCAGCAGTTGGTTAGGAAAAGGCAGGAGTTCGTTGCAACGCTGGCATATGAAGGCTGTTATTCATATTAGTCCTTATGTTTCTTTTAAATTGCAAATTAGTCCAAATGGTCTGATGTATATAAAGACCCTTTCTGTTCTATGAATGTTATGTTGAAATTTGCCAAAGTTACTCAAACATTACTTCTGTATTTTCTCAAGCTATTCATAGCTGAGTTGTTGAATAAATCAATTTTATCACAATTCCGCTATCTTTACTATTTCTTTGTGCTCAATTAGCCCCGGTTCTTGTAACTGATCATTAGAGATCATTACAATTGGTATCAGAGCCAAAACGATCCCTCGTTAGGCTCAAATCTTGCGGAATATATGCCAAACACTCGTAGAGGTGCAGCCATGGACATAGCTACGCAAATGACGCAAATGAGAGCTGACTTTGATCGTCGTTTTGAGGTAGCAATGGAGACCTTGCGTCAGAAGGAAGCTCATACTCAAGAAATGTTGTTACGAGAAATGGATAACAAGATTGAAGAATCTTGTGTCAAACTGGATATGAGCTTCACTGAGAAACTGGCAGCCATGGATACGAAATGGGAAGCATTAATCCGTGGTCAAAGAAGACATCTTGATCTTGATGAAGGGGAAGATCAAGAACATGCTAATACAGTGTCAACACATCAAGCTGTTCGTCCAGTGGGGGGCAATGCTGTATCGACAGCTACTGACAGGTATTGTCTGCCTAAATCCGACTGTCCCTCCTTTACAAGAGCTAATCCAATGGAATGGGCAAGAAAATGTTCTTCCTATTTCGATCTCTACAATGTTCCCTATCGCTTCAGAACGACTCTGGCTACTCTTCACTTCAGAGAGAGAGCCTATGAATGGTATGAAGGGTATGTTTTAGCTCATGATCCACCAGAATGGGATCTGTTCACTAAACTAGTTATTAAAAGATTCACAAAAGGGGGAAGTTTGAATGCATTAGAAGAACTTAAGAACCTTAATTAGACCAGCTCGATTGAAGTTTACATGGATCAATTTGAGAAGATAAAAGCCAAATTGCAGTTAGAAAATAGGCATTTCTCAGATCTTGATTACACTGATTCCTTTATCATGGGGTTAAAAGAGGAAATTAAGCCTTATCTCAAGATTTTCAAGCCAACTTCCCTGGAAGAAGCCTTTGAGTATGCAATACACATGGAAACAACAATTGACTCTCAAATGAAGAAACTCAAACACTCTTCTAAACCACCTACTCAAGTCTCCCAAGCTAATTACAAGAATTACCCAGAAAGAGGGGGTAAAGGTGGTGAATCCAAGGTGAATCAATCTAGTACCATTACCAGAAATTCCATCTTTGACCAAAGAAAGGCACTTGGCTTATGTTATAAATGTGGTGACAAATACTTTCCTGGGCACCAGTGCAAATTGAGACTTCAAATGCTGGAAGGTGATGAAGGAAGTGAGTTCATACAAGAAGATTCAAGGGAAGATCAATTCAATTCCCGAAATAATGAAGGAGAACCCACTGTAGCTGAAGAAGCTGTGGTTTCAATGCACACAACTGCAGGCCTACCTCCAATTAATACCATGAGATTTAAAGGTCACATTGGTACCCTACCTGTCTTTGCCTTAGTGGACAGTGGGAGTACACACAGCTTCATTGACCCCACCATTCTGCAAGGGCAACAGTGTAAGGTTGTGCAAACAATACCCATGATTGTCATGGTGGCTAATGGCAATAAAATGGTTACAGATTCTAAATGTGTATCTCTCAAATTTGCTATACAAGGCCATGAATTTTGCAGTGATCTAAGGATGCTACCTATTCAGGGATACGATGTGATACTTGGGGTAGATTGGTTGTCTCAACTAGGCCCAATGAAAATTGATTGGCAGCAAAAATGGATTGAATTTGAGAAAGAGGGTAAAAAGGTCAAACTTCAAGTGCAAGCAGAAGAAGCTAGTGTGGCTTTGTGCCAACAAGTCAATGTAATCAAGGAGTTGAGGGAGAACAATGAAGTGATGATGGCACACATATGGATGTGTAAAGGTGAAGAGCTTAGCCAGGAAATAAGGAGACCAGAAATACAACAAGTCTTGCAACGGTTTCCTCAGGTCTTTGATAATAAAGACAAATTGCCTCCTGTCAGAACTATTGACCACCAAATACTTCTCAAACCAAACACACAACCTGTTAACATGAGACCCTACAGATACTCCCATTTTCAGAAAATAGAGCTTGATAAAATCATTGAAGAGTTATTGAAAAGTGGTGTCATTCAACCTTCACATAGCCCCTTTGCATCACCAGCCCTTTTAGTTAAGAAAAAGGATGGAAGTTGGAGGTTATGTGTAGATTACAGGAAATTATACTCATATACCATCAAAACAAGTATTCTATACCCATAATTGACGATTTATTGGATGAACTGCATGGAGCAACCATTTTTTCCAAGATAGATCTCAAGGCTGGATACCACCAGATCAGAATGCACCCAACAGATGTACAAAAGACAGCTTTTAGGACTCATGAAGGTCACTACGAGTACCAAGTCATGCCCTTTGGGTTGACAAATTCT
>CAXKVX010003022.1:0-71124 GCA_964058865.1 Eleocharis quinqueflora | reverse complement strand
GGAGGAAATTAATAATTAAGGATTGGGAATTTTTAATAGAAAAAAATTGAAAAAAAGTTACAAGGTTGGAAAGGTAAACTATTATCCATAGGAGGTAGGTTAACATTACTGAATGCAGTTATGTCTGCAGTACCTATATACTGGATGTCAGTATATAAGATACCAGTAGCAATTAGAATTAGAATAGATAGACTTAGGAGAAGATTCTTAGGGTGGGGAGGTAATATGTCAAAGAAAAAACTAGCTCTAGTTAACTGGAAAACAGTTTGTAAGCAGAAAGAGAATGGGGGATTAGGGGTTCTTAACTTAGAACAAATGAATACATCCCTACTAGCTAAATGGTTAATACATTTTAGAGACCCAACGTATAAAAACAGATGCAAAGAGATCATAGAATACAAATATTCTAATACTTAAAACAGAAACTTATTTTCACCATTTTGGAAATAAATTGCTCTAGAAAAAGATTTAGTGAATTTAGGGTTAGAATTTTCTGTAGGAAGAGGAGATAAGGTCCTTTTTTGGGCTGATTGTTGGATAGATGAATGTGCATTAGCAGTACTCTTTCCAGACCTTTTTGAAATATCTACTAATATTAATATAAATGTACATGATGCTTTAGCTCTACCTTTGCAGGAAACACTGATTTTTAGAAGACAATTGATTGGTAAACTTAAAAGTGATTTTGATCAATTATGCATCTTGACTCAAAAAATTGTATTTGATCCTACAAGTAGTGATAAAATCAAATGGAAATGGGATTCTAATGGGTCTTTCTCAGTTAGTTCTTTCTATAAATGGTTAGATTTTGGAGGAATTAGGAATAATGAATATGATACAATATGGAAGGCAAAAATGCCATTAAAAATAAAAATCTTTTTATGGTTAGTTAAGAGAGAAAAAGTTTTAACCAAACATAATCTGGTTTCAAAAGGTATGGATACAGGCTGCTATTCCACATAAGGATAGTGTTATTGTAGAGATAGTTAGAGGAGCAGTGTTATGGACTATTTGGCTGGAAAGAAATAATATTTGTTTCAGAAAAATCAAGCATAAAAAATTCCACTCTTTAGGTTTAAATATTATTAGATTAGCTGGCTTTTGGTGCAAAAACACAAAACAAGACTTATTTTTGAAGCTTTCACTAGTTCTTCCACAGAATACAGAACACTTAGGGTCCGTTTGGCAAATCAAAGAATAGCGTCAGAATAGTGGAATTAGAATAGTAAAAATAGAATAATGTGATTTTGGAAGAGTGGTAGAAGAGTGGTATTCTTGACTATTCTGAAGAGAAAAATTGTCGTTTGGCAAGTGTCAATTGGAATAGTAAAAATATTGATAGTTATGACAATAATAATGATTATGATATAATATAATAATGATAACAATAATAAACTAAATAATATAAAAAATTTACACTAATATGCATTATTTATCAGAATAAACAAAAATAATAAAATTGACGATAATAATAATAAAATAATAATAATAATGATGAAATATTATATTCCTAATAAAAATAATAATAAATAACAAATAATGATAAATAATAATAATAAATAATAATAAAATAATAATAATAATAATAAAAATAATAATAAAAATAAATAATAATAATAATATAATAATTATTATCACAAATAATAATAAAATAATAATAATAATGTTGAAATATTATAATACTAATAATAAATAATAATAATAATAATAAATAACAATAATATTAAATAATAATAAATAATAAATAATAATGAATAATGAATAAAATAATAATAATAATAATAATGATGAAATATTATAATACTAATAAAATAATAATAATAATAATAAATAAGAATAATAATAAAATATATAATAATAATATATTAATAATTATCATAAATAATAATAAAATAATAATGATGATGAAGTATTATAATACTAATAAAAAATAATAATAATAATAATGATGAAATATTACATTACTAATAAAATAATAAAAATAATAATAAATAAGAATAATAATAAAATATAATAATAACGAAGCGACTAACTGTCCCCCCTTACACGCCCTCCATATAAGTCTTTATACTCAAATGTACTAGTCTTTATATTATCATTGCATTTGTTCAATAAATTATTTATACACAGAATTAAAAATAATTTATCATTGCATTTGAGTGGGGGGGCACGTAAGGGGGACAGGAACTGGGGGGACAGTTATATTTACTCTAATAATAATATAATAATAATTATCATAAATAATAATAATGATGAAATATTACAATACTAATAATAAATAATAATAATAATAATAAAATATAATAATAATAATATAATAATAATTATCATAAATAATAATAATGATGAAATATTATAATACTAATAATGAATAATCATAACAATAACAATAATAATAAATAATAAATAATAATAATAATAAATTAGAATAATAATAATAAAATATGTAATAATATAATAATAATTATCATAAATAATAATAAAATAATAATAATGATGAAATATTATAATACTAATATTAAATAATAATAACAATAATAATAAATAATAAATAATAATGAATAAAATAATAATAATAAAAATAATAATGAAATATTATAATACTAATAAAATAATAATAATGATAATAAATAAGAAGTATAATATAATAATTATCATAAATAATAATAATGATGAAATATTATAATACTAATAATAAATAATAATAACAATAATAATAATAATATTCATAATAATAATAATAGTAATGATGAAATATTAAAATACAATAAATTTGATTAGTTAGTCATACGGAATAGTGTATTCCGTTATTCCATCTATATGGTGGTATACCGAAATAGCCTATTTTACCACTATTCTATTATTTGGAAAACACGTTTGACACTCTCTAATTCCGAAATAGAGCTCTATTTCGGAATAGTGGAAGTGTCAAACACACCCTTAGATAACAAATCTACTTGTTTTAGAGATAATTTGATTACTAACTTTAGTTCTGATGATTTTCCAAGATTGCTGTTAGAATAGTATTAGGGCACTGAACAATTATTGGAATAGTACTCATATTTTTCATTCAGTTTCATGGTCAAATTCAAGTTTAGGATCTGGATACTCTGGCGGGAATCTAAATGAAATTGAGGATGAAGAAGTGTCTGACACAGAGATAGTGCCAAAGAAAAATGTGTACTTAACTAGTATGGAAGTTCCACTGGGAGAGAAGGGACACTCCTCATTCCCCTTTGATCCCAACCCGAGTCCATGATGTGTTTTTTTCTTTGAGATATATGATGCTGTTTTGGTAAAACTAATGTAATTTGAAGTGAGAGAGTGTTAAAACATTGATGCAAGTTTTAAAAAGAGTCTATTTTTGTGTTTTGTGGAGATAGAGAATAGTGACTGGTATAAGTATGGTATTCTAGTGCAAGACAGTTTGATGATGCAGGTAGGATAAAAGAAGACGTAAGCTTTTGAAGACTTTCTAGGTTCTAGTTAGTTTTTTAGTTAGTTAGGTTAAGATACTTAGCATTTTAGGCATAGATAATAATAGCTATGTACGATTCAGGTTTCAATATTTCAATGAAATAGGTGGGACATCCCCACTTCTGGGTCAAAAGATACATTTTAATGGGCCAGTTGCCAACAATTATTAAATAACCAAAAATTGCGCACAATTTGGACTTCAGTATGCCAAATATAAATCAATTTGCACAATTTGCAAACAACCGAGTACAAATCAAGATTTCGGTGCCAAAATAAATTATTTAATAATTCATCTAGAGACGGCCATTATATCATTTATTGGTGCAATTCAAATCGGATTTACATATTTACTTAAAACTCTAAACAATTATTACAACTGAGATCGACTCTAAAGAATTATAAATTTTAGTAGAAGTGAATTTACTTATTTGTCATCTTGTATTGGTTTGACTGTCTCTCAAACAGTATCACTAGATGGACTTGTGCAATTCTTGTATTGGGTGTCTTCTTCCTCTTCTTCATAACTAGCCGCTTACGAGTCCGTTCAAAGAAATACGGATGCACTTTTATTTTATTCCGACTCACGAATGAAAGCTGAGGTATTTGTCTTTAATGGAGAGAACAAAATAGAGCTTAAATGTAACACATGCATATCTAACACACATGTATTCTTTGGAGACTCAGCGCTTAAATACTAGTGTCTTTATTATCTTGAAAATATTTTGTAATTATGATAAGAATGTATCCTCTTGACATCTTAACAAGATATCATCTTTTCTTGAGATTTTAGTAAGATTTCGTATATTTCTAAGATATTAACAAGATATTGTCATCTTTAAAGATCATGACATCATTATGAGATCTTATTAAGATCTCATAATCTATATTAATTATGACATGATTAATGAGATCTTTACACTAATATTAATTAAATTAATTATAATTGGTCCACCAACCATTATAATTAATTCATTTTAATTCAATATGTATTCGTATTCAAAACTTAGCGAAATATGTATTATGTCATTTTTTAATTAATCACATTTATATAACATATCTTATATTACACAATGTAACATTAGTGATAGTACTTGATATAATAATGATATAACACGCACACAAACTTTATTTATTGAATTTAACGTCTCAATTCCAACAATAGTTAATTAATGATGTACTATCATTATTTATTAATTAGTAGCTAATTGGATCAATCACAGTCTGCTAGCTAGCTAGCTATTACACAAATACGCAACTTGTATTGATATGTATATCTTGGTCGGTTTTATTTTTCTAATCAATAGTTGAGATAAATACAAGAGGTAGCCCATTGAACAGAACATCCAACTCAGCATGAAAGGGAACATATTACATACATAACATATCCTATTGGCTATATAATTAATTACTTGCATATATGATTCATTTTAATTTGCATCAGCAGCAGGTCAAGTCTGATACTTGATACCACATCATTCTGTTTTTTTTTTCCAAAAAAAGTTCACGGTCAGCAATATTTATTTCTAAGTTGAACAAACGATAAAATTAGTAAAATATATAGGACAAAATTGTTTCTCAATAATGAACCAAAAAGATTCGTTAGTTAATGAGGATCCATAAACGACATAGATGTAAATTCAGTATTGACAAGTCTGAGAAGGAAATGTAGTGATTGTACAAGGAATAATATTTTCCCATATATTCGGATAAACAGTAAGTTGGCAATGTGAACTCTTAGAAAAATAGCAAAGACTGAAGTGATAAGAAAAAGAAGAATTTCGATCGTGAAGTTGCAATAAGTCTTATATATATTCGATTGTATTGTAGACTAGTCAGTCTTCTAGAGACATGAGATGAGATATTGAGATAGATGCATCAATGCATGATCGCTGCGTACGTGTGTTGGTTAAAATCAACGAAGAAGAGAGAAAGTAAACGCGCGCGCGATGAATGGATTATGGATGATCTCGCAACTGAAAGCGAAAACCATTAGCAGGAGCTCGATCCATCATATTTCAAAAAGGAAAGCGATTTGATTTGTTCCATCGTTTTATCTCCGTCGATTAGCTCTAGCTCCACCAGATGCACGCGCGTGTAATTACACAGTTCATAGACATAGTTCATTTTGAATAGCAAAAGAAGTAGAAGATGCTTGAAAGCGAAAGACGAGAAATTAATTCATTTATTTTGCACTTCATTGCTTCTCCAGTTCCTTGTATGATGATGATGATTGCAGTCGGCAGTAACTAGACCTGAAAATCGGACGGGTCGGTTCACATTTGGGTCGGATAATGTTAGATTCGAATTGCTTTTGACTTCAGTTCAGTGTTAAATTTGAATTATTTAAGATCAATTAATTTCGAGTTCGGTGCATTTATGGGTTTGGATAATCATATGACTCGAATCGCGTAGAATAAGATTTTTATCGGGTTTCGGATCAATATGGGTACAAGTTGACATATGTATCGAATTATTTCGGTTCTGGTAATTAAGGTGCGGATTTTGGACTCAATTCGAGCGGATCGAATTGTAGTTTGATCAGATTAATTGATTAAGTCTGTCAGATAAAAAAAGGTGTTGGTTTCTGACTCAAATTGAGATATAAAGTGCAAATGAACGATTTGGACCGTTAAAAATGTTTTATATACTAAAATCTACTTAGAGACCAAATTTACATTTTTTTAGAATTTTTTACTATGTTATCAGATGAGTATTAGTTATATAATTAGTTGATGAATTTGTTATATTTATTTTAATGACTATTTGATTATGTTAATTATGAAAAATCTTATGAAAGCAAACTGAAACTAAAAAAAGAATGAATTCAGTAATAAATATTTTTTACGTTTAAATAAATTTTGTATCTTTTCAATTAAATAATTGATTCTGTTATGTATGTGAGCCTGATCCTAGGAGTATGCGGGAGTGGCAAGGGGGCAGCAATCCCTGCGAGCGGTGTCTGAGGTTACGAGAAGTCAAATTGCATGAAAATCCTTTAGGCAACGGTCCAGATTATCCAAATTACCCAGAGAGATGTACGGCTCAGATTACCCAAATTACCCAGATTCAATCAAGGAATTAATATATTTTTCGAACTTTAAAGACCCATTGCTTAATATTTGTATGTTGCTTAATATTCTTTTCATAAAGGCTCATTGCCTTTCACTAATGTTATTTGTTTATAAACTTGTTATTTGTAGATTTTAGTATATGAAGGCCCATTGCCTTTTGATATAAACTTATAAAATTGCATGTATAATGTACTTTCGTATCTATAAACATAAAACATATTCACCTTTTGTTTATTCAATTATTCATTTATTCTGACCAAACTGATTCTCTTCCGAATTCCTTTTCTAGGGTTAGGTTATTCACGACTCACGAGTTGTCGCCATTGACAGCAGGGACATGGCTGATGGCTCAAACAGAAATGAAAACTCAAGATCACAGAATCATAAGAAATGGCATGTCGGATGTATCGAAGAAAAATAAGTTGAGCGAGGTCAGGTATTCTTTCTCTCCGTCTCCCATTAAGTAATTATCAAATACTAAATCTATCAGACTATCAAATCTCGCGAGAAATGAAGAAAATTCCTAAATTTCTCTTCTAATTAATTCTTAGCAAGCTATGGCGCCAATTTTATTTCCTCCTAATTCCTAAACCTGAATTTGGGCCATCTTACAACCTTATTTATATGCAGCCACCTCTCTTGTTATCTTTCACCTCAATCTCATCATTTATCATTGCCAACTAAATTTTAATTTTTATATTTTTTATATTTCACTTCTTAGACAAGTATAAGAGTTGTTGCTTGTTTTTTAATAGGCTAGCTTCTTAATTGATAGGTTAGCTTCTAGAGTTTTAGTTAAGTTTTTTTATGAACACACAATTTAGTTGTGAAGTGTTTTATATTCATATAAACAATGTTATTGTCTGAATAGTATGATATTCACAGAAATAATTAGAGTTGTATTGAGTTTTAAAAGACATTAGCCTTACAATATTTGCAATATCTCTAGTTTTTTTCAATATCATTGTGGCACTGTGTAACTCATTAATGTATTTGATTTATATAAAGTGATGCATTTTTTTTATTTATACCTTAGCAATTAGTTTATACATATGATATTATCTCACTCTTTATACATATGACGTTGCATGACACATGATGCCGCATGACACATGGTGCGTGACGCCGCATGACGCTTGACGTATGACGTTGCATGACGCATGACGTCGCTGCATGACGCATGATGCTGCTTTGCTGCATGCTGCATGACACACGACGCATGAGGCATGAATCTACCGCATGACGCAACACACATGACGCATGACGACGCTCTACGACATGACGCATGACGCATGACGACGCACTGCCACATGACGCATGACATTGCTCCGCTACACGACGCATCATGTTGTTGCATGACGTGCGATGCAAGACGAACGACGACACATTAAGTCGCATGACGCTGCTTCATCGTGTGACCCCTTTTTGAAACAGTCCTGAACAACCCCAAGAAAGGTTACCCCAAACCCAACCAGTCAGTAATAGATCGCCTTCGTCTGGCCCGTACAACTCGAACCAACACTACTTATTAATCATAGATATCAAGGTAACCCCTCATGTATTTCTATAATAATATTTTAATTTTGTAGAAATATTATATTTATTAATTTTGATATTTTCAAAATAATTAGAATATGTGAAAAATGAAATATTTCTTGAAAATCAACACTCATTATGATGTGGAAAAATTAAAAGCAATGTAAGTATATATCTTTATGTCGGATACCGGTCTTTCTCGGTTCGGGTCATTTCAAATTGGGATAATTATCGGTTCGGATTTCACACTTATTCGGATCACCTTTGATTCGAGTTTTGTTCAGGTTACGGGTCATTTCGGTTCGAATAAATTTATATTCGGATACTTGTTATTTGCAGATTTATTCAGATTCAGATATTTTTCGGATACGATTCATTACGAATTCGGATTATGTACTTTTTTATATTTAACAAGTGCGAGTCAGTTTCGGATGTCAGATTTGTCGGGCGGATTTTTTCGGTCGGGTCAAATTTTGCCAGGTCTAGCAGTAATAATTCCAAGCACCAAGTATTAAGCCCAGGCCCATGTGCCTAGCAGGCTACTACAAATTTCCTTAATTAATGGTTGAGCCCATGATTCAGCCTATCAGCCCTTGAGCTCTTCCCTTCCCTTCGAATAGTGGCAGACCTATGCTTGGGCAAGCTCGGGCAAGTGCTCGGGCTTGATTTTCAAAAAAACGCGAATTTTAGTGTATTTTAATTTATTTTGGTAGTGAAAAAATGAGTTTTTAATGATATTACACTACAAGAAAATAGGCATTTGGTGGCAACATTCAAGTCGTCTTCTATTATTGTCAAATAGTGGCTAAACTAAAAGATCGTCACTAATATTATTAATATAATGGCGACTAGAGAAAAAATGCCACCTTTTTTACTTTTTATCATGACGACTCTAAAAGTCATCACAATAACCAAAATTTTGGTAGCAACCTTCAAAAGTCACCATCATTAATTAAAATTAACAGTGGCACTTATATAATGTCGTCACTAGTTTGAATTTAATCATGGCAATCATACGCCATTGCCTTTAATTGTACATTTATGGAGATTATAGCTAATTTCGCCACCATTTAATACATAATTGGTGACGCAGTTTAAGTTGCCTCGATAATGTCTGAAAGTATGACGATTTCAATTGTCTTTATATAATATCTATAGTGGCGATGTAAATCATGCCACCTTTTAGAGTATTATTGGCGGCAAAACAGGGATCGCCACATTGCAATATCTAATCGTGGCAATTTTTTTTGCTTACATATAACTAGTAAATGTGTCTCACTAAAAGTTGCCACCTATTTGAATTTTTTCATGACTACTCAAATTGTTGCCACTATAAACTAGTTATAGGAGACGATCTTAAAAAATTGTCACCATTAGATAAATAATCAGTGGCAATCATGAAATGTCGCCCCTATTTCTAAAGCAAGAACATAATTTGATTTTATTTTCTAATATTTTCACCGCACTATTGTCTAAAATTATATATGCAAATAATTATATACGAATTATTCTAAAAATAATTATACCTTTTTATGTCACTAATTCCTAAGTTAGCAATTGAGAAATTATTCCATTGCATGACGCAAGACGCATTATTCAAGCTGCATGACGCATGACGCGTGCATGTCGCATGACACATGACGCATGATGCATGACACAAGACACATTTTTCAAACTGCATGATAGATGAAGCAAGACACAAGACACACGATGCACAAAGCAAGCCATTCGCAAGACGCCCGCTGCAAGACGCATGAAGCATGATGCATGACGTAAGACGCATGACGCATGACGCACGACGCAAGCCGTATTTCACAAGAGAAATACAAAATGTGAACAAAAATTGAGATAACCTGAAGATTATATAGGAAGGATTAATATACATGCTTGAAATACAAAATCTCAAAAAAGGGATAAAAATATTAGGTCAAGCAAAAGAAGGAGATATATATATTTTCTATAATCATTCTAATTAATATTATATAATTTTATAGTTATTAATTTTCTTTGTTAATTTAGTTGTAATGATTTTTATAAAATATATTTTTTAACTATATAATTTTTTCCACGAATATTAAATATTTTTAACTAACAACATTAATTATTATTGTTTCTTTAATATATAAATTATATAACGTAATATCGTTTTCTGATCAGTTACAGAAAAAGCAAAATCTAATTTGAGATTATTTTAGTTCCCGCGTTTAACAAAAAATCAAGAACTAAGTCCCGCCTAAAACTCGCTCTAATTATGTTCCCTCTTGTATAATCCGTCTAATCCTCCTAATTAACCTCCTCTCTCTCTCCCAAAACCTCTCAGCCGCCTCTCTCTTTGAAACCTCACAGTTCTCTCAGGCAACTAGCGATTCTCTCTAAGCATCTTCCAGCGATAACTTTGCATCTTCCAGCGACTCTGTCTAGGCAACCAGCACAGGCGCTCTCTCATCTCTCTCTTCATTGGTCTGAGGCGATCTCTCCATCTCTCCGCCATTTCTCTCTTGTCTCCTTCTTTCTTTCTTTCTCAGATTCTCCGAACAAAGAAGGTATCTTTCTCTTTCTCTGAATCTCTGAACTCTGTACCCTATTAATTTGACTAATTCTGTTTTAACCAAAGAAGAAAAGAAACAGCCTTTGTGGCTGGTGAGAATAGCACGCAAAATGAAGTAGAATCTATCATTTGAATGAATTAGTTCAACATCAATCTTCTATCGGAGAACAAAACTGGAACAAAAAAAATAATACTGAATTTACATTGCTTGTTCAATACTCAAGTTGTAGAAATCTAATTTATAAAAGTATATAAAAGATTCTAGTTAAACTACTGTCTTAGTTTTGATCAAAATTGTTTTCAATTTATTTTTCTTCCTTATGTTCTGTTATTTACCAGTACCATGAAGAATCAATATATTAAAATTGGGGTCTGAAATGCTTTAACAACTGTTCTTGTGCCTTCGCTGACTCGCTTTGCGGTTAAGGATCACCCGCTATTGGCCCACCCCATCTCTGCGCAGGGCTCTCCCTTGGTACTGATCGGTTGGGAGCAAGAGAAGGAGAGGAGGCTAGTGCCGTTGTTGCTCGGTTTCTCGCTGTTACATCACTAGTATGGTACTGAGTTCTTTACACAAATTTATAAATTTGCATGCATCTCAGCATTTGGTTTGTTACTGGAAGAACATTCACTTTGGTATAAGATACTTTTCATTTTTTTTAGCAAACAGCCAAATATTGTTGAAATGGATGGGATACTCAATTAATATATTATACAGCCAAATATTTTTTTTAGCAAACAACCTAATTTACATTCCTCTCCATTCTCTGGTCCACATGCATTTGAGACAGACTTCTTTCTTTCTTATGCAGGAAGGGGGGAGTGCTTGGTCTACGAATTATACTAGGTGATCCGCTTTTGCTACTTTTAAACGTTTGCATGTGGACCAGAGAATGGAGAGGAAGATTTAGTCATTCCTTATTATTATTCTTGAGAATGATTTAACTACACTCGATTCTTATGCGAAGTCTGTCTCAAATGTACGAAAGCCTTCTCCCCGATCTGCCAAAGAAAGGAGCGTAGGGTGCTCCTGCTCCGCGCCTCAGTCCCTGTAGGACCTCCGCTTTTCCAGCGTCTTCTCCAACGCTAAGTCTCTTTCCCAAATAATTATACTTGAAACTGTTAGAATTGATTTAATTTTATACTGAAAACTGTTTTTGGTAGATTTTGTGATTGATTATTAGTTGCTTGTTTTGTAAATTGTCATTGCTTGTTACTCCTTGATTATTTGTTTTTGCTTGATTTGGGGATTAATTACTGTTGAAGCTAAATTAAAGTGTTTCTAAATAAGGTCAGAGGTTTTGAAGGGAGTATTCAGTTGCTATTGAGAAATCAGTAAGGGGAAGGAGTGGTATATCTAAGGTATAAGTTTTGTTGAGAACATTTGAGACACTAGTAAATGATAAATTGATTTGATAATGGACTCTAGATCACTAATGTAGCCATCACTAATGACGGCAGCACTATACTCAAGATGTTAGAAGTTGAGCATCCAGCTGCCAAGGTATGATTTTCAACTTAGTATTCTCTTATTCTACGAGTCTCTCTCTTTAGGCACTATTGTTGTCTCGGAGACCTTAGATGATTCCTCGGATGATTCTTTGAATTAGGTACCAATTTCTCCTCTTATATTCTTAAATTTCTCTTTAACAATGTCTGTCAGTATAAGAAGTATAACTTATTGGGTAGTACCAATGATTTTAGTATTAGGTTCAGAGCCTCAGACCAGAAACAACAGCTTTTATTTCAGAATAGATGATAATTTTTATTATTTGAATATTCCTTGTAAGTAATTATCTTTTCTAATTTCTTCTTACTATACAGAAGTTTTTGATGGAATACTAAAAACTTGAACAACCAGTGGTACTCCTCTAGGCTGGGAGGCATGTTAAGGTGTTTCATTTTTTGTCTATTTCTTTTTGCTTTGTGAATCGTTTATTCTTACAATAACCTAAGTTCGTTTATAATTTTTCTTTTCTTTTTCCTTTTTGCTAGTCATCTATCATGAACTGAAAGTAAATATTCAAGATATAAGAAAATACTAAACCTCATATTTTGATTTCATATACAAGGTTCTTCATGTAAGGAAAATTTCTGGCAATCAAATGGTGTTTTATGTTCGAGATGGAACTGATGCTCCTCTAGGGCTGCAATTATCACTTAATGTTATTCCTGGAATTATTCAGTTGAGCTCTAATATTATTAATATTTTGATTATGAAAATTAAATCTTATAAGAACCCTTGTCTATTAAAAAAATGAAGTCTCCTTTACGGGCTTGAAGGTTGTTGCCATTTTCTTATTATTTTATTCAGACCAGATACCATCCAAGGAATAGTAGAGAATGTGATAAGGTTGCAAAATGTGTATTATAATTCTTCTTTGTTGCTAAGTTGACTGTTATGAATTATGTGGTAGGATGAATGTACTTTATGAATTGTTTTGGATAATTCTTGTCTACTTTATTAATTAGTTTTCTTTTTTGACGTAAGTTATATATTGGCTATTTATGAACAACCATTTATAAACGGTTGAAGGATGCATGTTATTATGGGTTATAAAAAAGAAAATAAAATGGCAAATAAAATTTATCATCACCATTAATTTAGCGAATGACAACAAAATAAATTGCCATCAAAATATTAGGATAGTTCTGGTGTGCTCCCCAATTTGTGATACATCCATCTTTTAATGTACATCAATAATCTGACCGTTGATTTATCAAGGTTAATAGAGTCTTTTCTATTGATAAACTTAATTAGGACAGTAGTAACAAAATGAAATGAAAGATGTGGTGTAATTATTAATGTACTTAAAATCAAATCAGAGTAAGATAAAAGAACATTAAAAGTAAAAAAGTTAGAAATATACATTTCAATAAAATTTATGTCCAGATATATGATTTCAAAAAAAACAAATGGCGATGGAAAACTAGGGTTCATCATCCTCTCTTCGCTGCAGCTCCTTGCTCCGAGGTCCGAGCGGTTGTCCTTCCGTTCTCGTCCGAGTAGTCGTCATGTCGTTCTCGTCGGAGCGGCCGTCGCCTCTTTGCTCGTGACATCTGTTCGTCTCTTCCTACACGACCGTCGGAGCAGTCGTTTTCGTTTCCATCTCACTGTCTCGAAAATTCGGACCAGATGTCGGAGAAGCCACCCACGAGATAAACTGTCCATGTAAGTTTCTAGGAACAACTTAAAAGAACTGTGCAGCATGCCATCATGTAGTTTTTTATATGTTACCAGCACATATAACCAAAAGAAAATGTCATATTTACAAAACATTTTATAGGAAAAATGGGAGGACATGAACGCCCATATAGTTTGGGGAGCAAGAAGTGACTTTAATTTAGTTAATCAGGTGTAATTATGTGAAGCATAACTCAGATGTAATTTCTGAATTTTAGTGGGGGTTCAAGCTTATGATTGTGCTAAGTATCTATGGGTATTTTGTCTCTGGGTTGTCTTGATGTTAAAATGGTACAAATTGTGTACCAATCTCGTGACGGTGCTGAACTGGTTATGTGTTGTTATGATTTCTGATGTTAATATGCCACTGGTACGAGAGTTTGATGATTGATTCGTATACTCGGCATAAGGGTTATTGGGTCTGGATTACTACTATTCTGATATGGTTTTGAGCTCCTTCTTGTGTTGGTATTTCTAGTACGGGTCACCAATTATTTGGTTGTATTAGGAAAACAAAAGGTGTCGTTCAACACTTAGTTATCAAGTTGGTAGAGTCTAACCAGTTTTATAGTTATATCATTAGAGAAATCTTGAGTGGCCTTACTGTGCATAATGATGTAGTGTTCGTTATTATTTAATTAAAAAATACATAGTTATTGCTGGGTGAATTAGTACGAGATTGAAATCTGCTCCCTATTAACTTTTGTATAGGTTGGGTATGCACTCGTTATTCCTCGTATACTAGATGATGATTGAGATCTGTTCTATTTTTATTTATGTTACCTTGTATACATATGATTTAAGACTAATTCCTAATGGTCGTATTGGTCGAGTATGGGATCTGATTGTTGGTTTATTAGTCCTTGTTGTTTTTTGTAATCATCAAAGTACATGCAATTAGTGTAATTACTGTCCAATAAGATGTAATCTCTTATTTCATAATGTAGGATGATGCAAATGAGAACAAGTCACGAGGTACTGTATACCATTGGCCCGAAATTGCTGTGTTTTAGTGCGATAGACTAAGGATGCCAAATCAAGAGTTGGCTCAAGTCGAAATAGTATTGTATACCATTGATCCGAGCAGTTGTCAATGTATCATGACCTAACTAACTTGGGAAATTCTCTCTTCAACAAGGCATCCAAGGACAAAGAGAGTTATGTAGCAACTAAGTATTTTTAGAGCAAGCGTTGCAGCAAACAGTGATTGATGAAGTTCTCGATCCTAGAAAGGTGAAGGCCAAAGGCAGGCCAAAAAGACACAAAACTTCAATTAAAAACGTACATACAAGTGTCATCACTGTAAAAGAGCCGGGAATTCAATGATAACTTGCCCAGAAGTGAAAATTTCTAGTACCTCTCACTATGTAAGTTGTGCAATTAACTGTGTTGAATTGCTGTCCATAAATGTTAAGTGCATTGAATCAAAGTCTATGTTGTAGGGAGATGAAACAGGAAATGCAAGGAACAAGAAATGCAAGGAAGACAACATTTGCATAATTGCATTGAATAATTAATTAGACCAAACAAGTAAATAGTCTTCTAATTTTCAATACCTTTTTATGGTTTATTTATGAATTTCTATGGTAACTTTTAACATCTCTAATTTGCAATACTTATTTAATGTATAGTGAAGGTTAAACGCTCAAGATGGAGGAATTGGAGCCATAATATAAAGAATTTTTTTAGTTTTGTAATTTTGAAGAAATTCAATATTCATGGAAGTATTTGAAATTTTAATTTTTTTAATGAATTAATGTGTAAAATTGTGAGGACTAGTCACCAGTGTGAATTTCTGATATTTGGCCACATATCTGATCACCAGTGTGAATTTATGATATTTTGAGTTCAGCAGAGTGTAAATAATATATACTGGATGAGCACCACCTTGTGTCTGTATGTGGATCACATGGTCCTTCAATTTGATGTTTTGCATCCAAAGTCATATCAATATAGTGATTCTTTTCTTTAGTTTGTACTTATTAATAGTTCAATTCACATTCCCATCAATTTTATATCGACATTTATTAATAGTTCTCATATACTTAATATATCAACGATATTGCAAGTGAACTAAAAATATCCAATACTATGAAAAGGACAATTGATGCAATTTGCAATACATTTTTATGGTTTATTTATGAATTTCTAAGGTAAATTTCTAATTTCCAATTTTAATTTTTTTAGTGTCATGGGCTAAAATTTTGAGGACTGAGTAATTTGGGTCCGTATATTTTCCTATTGTTTGAATTATTTCCAAAAGAGTTGCATAAAAGAACATTAAAAACTGGCCCAATTAGCTTCGAAAGGAAATGCAGTAGATTTAGTGGGTCCACTAATGGCATTTAATTGATTGCATGTACACAAAATATATTTAAGCGTATTTCTATTTATAAAATTTTTCTACCGAAAATGTCCTTACTTATTACTCATTAAATGGATATTAGAATAAAAATAGCAATATTTTTATATCATCATAACTGACTTCAACCATTGAATGTATATTAATTATGGATGTACAACAATTTGGGGAGCACACTAGAACTACCCAAAATATTAAATATGACAATAAAATAAGTTGCCACAAAATATTTAAATATAAAATGGTGATCGTTGTTGTTTCTTATACGAAACAATGGAGGCATAAAAAAATTGTCACCATATTTATATGGCAATAAAAATCGTCTCCTTTGCATTTATATATAATGACAATATATGTTGTCACGTAATTTTTTTAAGATTACAATTATTATTGTCTCAATAAAAATAATAGTGGCAAAAAAATTCGTCCTTATTATTTTTAAATAGTGACAAAAAAAATCGTCTCTATTGATTAACTAATTGATGGCGCTTAACATTGTCATTAATAGAAAGTCGACTCCATTAGCTAAAATTACAGTGTCAACACAAGTAGCCACCAAAGGACCTATATATCGTGGCGATTAATATTGTTGTCTATAAATTTATAATTGGTGGCGAACAAATTTGTCATATTATATTTTTAGTGACAAGATTTTTCGTGGCAATCAAAAGTCGTCATTGAATGTCCACCGTGGCGAATTTTTCCTATATAGTGACGACTTTTGACGCCACAAAATGACTATTTTCTTGTAATGTTAGTGGATTTTAGCGGGCTTGTGCTCGGGCTTGATCTCAACTTCAGTGCCCGAGCTCAATTGTGCCCGGGCTTAAAAAGCCTTTGGATCTGCTCCTGCCTTCGAACGCTGTGTTTTTCTTTTTCGGACCCACCCTACCTTTATATTAATATTGAATTTCTCTGAGTTAACTACAAAGTAATTTCAACGCCTCACCTGTATATTAATATTAATATTAATATTATGTTGTCAGCACTCACCAGAGTTGGCTAACAAGTGCATGCCTAAAACTTATTCTTACTTAATTACCAAGTTCACAATGATCTAAACTAAAGCTTTCATCTTTCACTTGCTTTCCGAAGAAAATACTAAATTACCTCTACTCTATTACAAATCCAAATTCATCTCTGATAATACAATCAATTAAAAAACAACAAATCATAACTAAAACATTTAATCATTACACGATTTTATTTAAAAGCACATTACAACCAAACTACACCAAATCTAACTAGAAATATAAATATATAATAATAAAGCACTACATTTTATTTTTATTACATTAATGCAGAGTTTGAACAAAAAACAAAGAAATACACAGAAAGATAAATGCAGGAGGAAAGCACCACCCGAAGCTTCCTAGGTGCCGACTGGTTTGAACAAGTCGGCCACCTTGCTTTCGTCTAGTGGCTTCAGTAGCAGACGGTCCATACCTGCAGCGACAGCCTTCCGGACGTCCTCATCACTCACATCAGCTGACAGAGCGATGATTGGTACATGGACCCCGTACCGGCTTTCTTCCTTCCGGATCTGTCTAGCTGCTTCATAGCCATCCATCACCGGCATCTGAAAAGAAAAACAAAAAAATAGAAAAAGCACTCGGTTGTTATATATAATCATAAATGAAGAAATGTTATTCAAATAACAGCTCAGCTTGTTTTATAATTGTAAAAAAACATATAACATATCAGTTGTTGTTAAAGCATAAAGCAAAGAAATATCATAGGACTAATAATTCAATGGTTGTAATAATATAATCATAAGGAAAATTTGCAAATATTAATAATATTAATGGGGATTACCGTCTCAAATTTTGGTATTGTACTTGTCAGATTTAGTGACGGTACACTATAACCATGTACCAAATCATCTCAATATCACCCAGACTCCCTCTTCTTCAAGTTTCATAGCCCCTGGATTGAGGTTTTGGTGGAAAGTAATTGGAAATTTGGAGAAGATAACAAAATCCTATACGGGTTCTTTACAAATGGAGGCGCTTCAATTGGAGATGGAAGGAAGGGGATGATGTGGAATTTATAGTTGGCAGTTTAGAGAGCCCTTTCAATTAACGGCTCAGATAATAAAGATTTCATATATTGTGGCTGAGATTAGTTTCTAGTACCATAGTTTCAACTTTCAAATACAATCATTATGGAAACCCTAATTCAAGTGGCTATTAAGCAATGATAGAAGTAATTTAATCAAACCCTAAGCAAGCCTCGAAATCTCGACCCCGCCGCCAAATAACCGAGTACTATTCTTGCTAGACATGTTGATCAAAAAAACATACGGTGCTAGTAGACTGGGCAGACCGCTGTACTATTGTCATAAATAGTAAAATATTTCATACAAATTCAATGAGACTTACCTGACAATCCATGAATATAGCATCAAAGGCGAAAGAACAGTCATCATTTTTCCCTCTTGTAAGTCCTATTTCTAGAGCCTTCTTTACCAGGTTAAGAGCTTCGTAACCATTTTCTGCGACCTCAACTTCTGCACCAAGCTTTGTGAGTACCTTGGAGCCGACCCTTCTTATTACGAAATTGTCATCGACCAACATGACACGCTTTCTACTTAAAACGTTTGTACTTTCAACTGTACTGCTACTTTCTTTAGTTATTTCACTGGGTTGCTTACAGTGCTTCTCTGTTGGTTGTTTGGGCATTGGAGGTTCAGGCGATGGGTTGGTTGGAACTCTATCAGCATACAATTCCTCAGTTTTTTTGAGCTCTTGAATGAGTTTGAACAATTTTTGCAACCGAGAACAATGGATGGGCTTTCTCAAAGTAAGATCACATGAAAGGTCTCTGAATTGACTCAAATCATTTTCACTTACTTTTGAGTCAGCAATGCAGGCAATCTTACAATAAAGATTGGTATTTCTTCCAGTGAAGTCGGCCAAGGTTGATAATATCTCTGGGAGGTTTCCATTGGATAGATCAACAACTATGAGGATTCTTAATGGCAATTCACTGGACAATTCTGCCATTGGTAGAGGTTCGGAATTCTTTTTCGGATTGCGTAAGAACCCTTCGTTCTCTACATTATCAGTTTTTCTTGAAAATGTCTTGCAAAGAAGAACAGAATCTGATTTGCTCGAGGAGTTGATACTATGCTTTATCTTTTCAAGAGTTGCAGAAATTTGCTCAGCTTGTTTAGTCGCCCACACTTCTATTCCGAGGCTCTCAATCCATGTCTGTAGGATTCTCTTTGTTTCACTCCCTTGAACAAAAAGAAGGCAATGAACCTTTCGGGAATGTGACTCATCTAACATGAAGGGTTCGCTAATTGTTGATCGATTTTCTTCATCGTTTGTAATTGTTTCCTGAAGAGCTACCTCCCCTGACTTTAGGAATATGTTGAACTTAAAGCAAGTTCCATTTTCACCAGGTTGCTTGTCAGTGATATCTATCTCGCCGCCCATGAGACGTACCTATAAAAAAATGATTATTTGAGTGAGCTCATGTACTCTTCTTTGAACATATATATGAGCGTAACCAGTTTCTGTTTAATTGAAAGTAGGCTGTTACAATTGTAAAAAAAAATTATGATAAGTTGGGTATAAAGCTATGTTGAATTTAGGATATGGTTATAAGTTTTCTATGTGCTATTTTAGTTTGGGCTAAAAAAACCTCAACTAGTTTATACTGCTGATCTAAAGGCCTCAAGCAGCACATCAATAACTTAATCAGAACAAAATAAAGTTAAGGAATAAAAATCTTACAAACGATTGAACAATTCCAAGTCCCAATCCAGTGCCTTCAGGGGAATCTTCCTTGACCTGAACATAATTCTCAAAAACTGATGCTCTCTTCTCAACTGGTATCCCAATCCCAGAATCATCCACCTCAAATGTCAGCTCAATGGAGTAGGGGTCATTTTGCATATAATCAACATCCTTCTGCTTGTTCTTACTTCTCAAAATTCTCAAAACACTTCCTTTCAGGCAGTAGAACATTTGGAAAATTGAGCATCCATAATCTGACGAAATTGTTGGGATTTTCAATTTCGACTTGCTTGCCCAAGCACGAACAACAATTTTCCCTTTTGATGTGAATTTGACAGCATTCCCCAACAAGTTATCCAAAATTTGCTTAAATCTTTGTTTGTCTCCTATCACATTCCCCAATTTTAAAACTGAGAAATCACACGGGTCCCATATCATCTCCAGCCCTTTCTTCTCAGCCAAAACGTTAAAAGAGTCAACTGATTTTTCGATGATTTCAGAAATGTTGAATTCATCTTGTTCTAAATGCATCTTTCCTGATTCCACCTTACTATTATCAAGTATGGAGTTCAACATATCTACAACAAAATCAATATTACATTGTTAATAAACAGAGAGACAGATATTTAACTAAACATGACTTTAAATTTTATTAATGTCAATTAATTACCCTCTGCTCTGTGAGTAAACATCAAAAGAGCCACATAAAAAAAGAATCATTGCCCTGTTATATTGTATATGTTATGCTTCCTATTTGTCTGCTGTGGGAATTCTGGTTTTGGGCTACTGATATGTCTGTAATATTAAATTGTCAACATAAAAGTATTTCTAAACTGGGTGCAATGAGGACTCTATTTTCCTAGGTAGGGATGTAATTGTACTTGACCTTGTTAATAGAACTGTGATCTGTTTTGGTCACTATTTAACAAAATATTAAACCCACATGGAGAAACATGTAATTGTGCTTTACCTTGTTAATGTGAACTAGTGATCTGTTTTGGTCTCATAACAAAATATTGGGCCAAATTGGTAACAAACAGGAGTTGACTAGTACTAATTTTAACTATAGAAAAGAAAAAAGAAGCATCTCAACTGCACCAACATAACTAATGTAACTACTTTTATTTTTTATTTTAATGAAAATTTAAGTAGGTTAAGCCTACATCCCTCAAAAAAAAAAGAACCAACCTAAAAGATCTCCGGCATAGTCCTTCATCTTTGCCAAGTCTGATCCTAAATCAGAACCTGGTGTTTGATCCTGGCAAAACTCAATCAACCCAATAATGCTGTGCAATGCATTGCGCACATCATGACTAGCCCGTGCAATTGCCATGCTCTTGTTCATGCTCTTCCTCTCAGCCTGTTTCACTGCTTCCTTCTGTTTTATTAGTTCGGCATTTAGAATTGTCACTTGAACTTTTGACCTTTTGAGACTCTTTAGCATGAAGAAGGTAAATAAGGCCATCCCAAAAAGTATGATTCCAGCT
The DNA here is from genome assembly GCA_964058865.1 of Eleocharis quinqueflora. NCBI lineage: Eukaryota > Viridiplantae > Streptophyta > Magnoliopsida > Poales > Cyperaceae > Eleocharis > Eleocharis quinqueflora. Next base: position 49,716 of record CAXKVX010003022.1, on the reverse strand, counting down.
AAGCAGATGATAACTACCTTCAAAACTTGGAATACTTCCATCGTTTTTTCGTCTTTGAATGCGAGAGTAATGACCTAGACAAGTAAAACATATATAATTTTTTTTCCATCCTGATCAGATAACTATTCTTTTTTTTTTTGGGGGGGGGGGGGGGGGGGGGGGGGGCGGTTGGGGGGGTGATGTTATGCATTTTGATGCGAAATATGTTTATTTATATTGTTAAATATAAGGCAAATTGTTGTATTACTTTTTACAGGGAATGGGTAAGTACTTAAACAAGGTTCAGTTCATACCATTGGAACTCTTGGTATTTTAATCTGCATGCTAGTGTCCTCTGTGCTTCTGAAATGCTTAACAACCTCAGCATCAGATCCAACAAGATATCTTGAATCAGTATCATTGAGTGAATCAACAATTTTCTTTGATGACACCAGAAATTGACTTCTCGAAGAACCATTCATGGTGATGAAGAAAGGAATCTGATCTAACCAGACTGCTGAAACATGTCTTAGGAAGTCTTTCAAATCAACTCCAACTGAGATAACTCCAAAATTTCCAACTGGTGCAGTGAAGAAGATAGTATGGTTTTTTATATTTGCACTGCCAACCTTCCCATTCAATGCATCTAAGAACCACCCTTTTGCTGCAGGACACTGTTGGTCACTCAAAGCAACTGGATAGCCGCTTCTTTCTCCGCTGTATTGGTCAATGTTTTGGTTGTAGAAAAGACATGATTTGAAGTTAAAGGAGATAAACGCATTTGTTCTGTTTTCGTGATGATAGGAGAATACAAGCCCATCTTTGCTGATGTAGGATACATGCGACACCAGCTGAATTGTCGAGAATGTCGTGAACAACCTTGGAGCTATCTGTATTGCCAATTAAACTTGGTTAGGATAACAGAAAAAAAAAATCATTTTGTCTTTAAATGTTCTTTAAATTAATTGTCAATTTTTCTATTAATTTCCAACAACTGTTAGATCAGGCACATCACCTAAAGTTATTTTTTTCTCAAATGTTTAAATTATATTCATATTTGCTTTTAAAAGCCGAGTGAATTTCAGAAACTTCTGGAAAGATTTATATCTTGTATATATTAAAGTATAGATTCCATATAAATAATTCTTTTGGTTCATAATTACTCTGTGCTAATTTTGGGTTTCTACTTGCGTTACGAACGATCAAATTAATTACGGTTATGGTGGATTGTGAATTCAAAAAGCCCAAGCAATTTACACAACTAACTTCTGCTTCAGATTGATTACAATAAACATTGAAATAAGAAATTATCAACACAATCAATAAACGTGATGTTATTAAAATTTAGGTACAAACCAAACTATCTACCTTTTTCTCCACCTCTGAGAAGGATCTTATCTTAGAAGTTTTGACAGCGTTGGCGAGTGCAAAGGCCGACTCGTTGACATGCAGTAATATGCTAGCTCGATCTGCGAGACGGCTATGCAATGAGTTCATGTTTCTTTGAATAAGAGTTTTGGTTTTCTGTTCAGCAAGGCAAGTTGCAACGAGCAAGAGGACAAGCAGGCCTACGGCTAGCATTGCAGCGACCTACAATTAATTGTGAAGAAAAAAGTGGAATATTTTTAATTAGTTTTCATAAGCCAGCACTGTTGAGATATATTACTATTAGCACTTTTGATCTTAATTTTGACTTGTGTGTATTGATAAATAAGGATAGAGATAAGACTCTAAATCTACAGTATACCGACAAATTAGTTTATATATCACAAAACAATTTTTCAAATCTGTTGTGGTCTTCTCTATTCTGAGTTCTGAAAATAAATATTACTTAATTGTATGGAATTCCATCAGTTGTTCGATGTGTCCATTGGATCAATGTGAAACAAGCTTCATGACTCATCCACAAACAGAGAGACTTAGACATGACAGTACGATATATCCATTCTATATACGTATGCACGGGCATCGCATATATAGTTTTCATGTAAACTTGACAATTTTAGAAAATCTGATCTGGTTTGAACCGGTAAGCGCGGCAAATTAATGACCATAAAGTCAAATGAAAGTGCGGGAAATTAACGAGATTAAATTCAATTGAAAGCAAGGCAAAAAATTGCCCTAAATTCAAATAAAATCACGACAGGTTAACGTGCGTAAATTCAAATAAAAGCGCGCGCATTATATATGGCCTTGAATTAAAAAAAAACGACCAAAAGATAAGACGAGCTGAAACTGCTTGATTGGTAACAAACCCTTAATGTACTGATTAAGCAAGATGCATTGCATCTCACTTAACACAGGTAAATATGGAGACAAAATCAAACAATTAATGATATGGAAATATATGCTTACTAATGCCAGAACAATCCATTTTTTTATCTGTTGATGTGCTTTTGGATCCTTTTCTCCTCCCATCTTCTTTTATTGTTTGTTGCTAGTTGAAATATAAGGGGGAAAAATAATATTAGCTTGTTTGGATCATAAAAAGGCAACAAATATAGATGTGATTAATAACAGGATCTTATATTAACAAAAAAATTCACGAGAGAATGCATAAATCTCTCTCAAAAGGTATGGTAAGTTTCTTTTTTATTTGTGTTTTAATTTCTTGAAAAAATATATAAAATCAGTTCTAGAAGGGTTCATACATACGGAATAGCAAAGTTTGGTTCAATTTTAGAGATATCATGTTAGCCAAAGCTCGATCAATACAAACAAATAATGAAACCTAATTCCTTCAAAAGTCTCAATCAAGTCGATAAAAAAACATTATTATTTGATTAAAGAGAAAGATACAAGCAAAAGGGGAGATTAAATAAAAATTCTTCAACTGAAACTTTTTTTCCCTTTACTACAACGTAGATCATTACCAACAATTGAGGAATATAAAATATAAAAGAGCGAGAGAGAGATAGGGGAAATTGATGTACCAATATTTCAGTAGTGCTCCCGGCCAAATTAATTCAGATTTAATTAGAACCAGGTTCTGATTTTGGAGATGGTCGATTGCTCAAGGTAAAACTTGAAGAATAGATGATGATGACAATGGTTAAATCTTGATTTATTTTTTTTTTCCTAATTGCTAAGAATTAATTTAGAATTTAGGTCGATGGAGATTGGAGAGAGAGATACTTGAGAATTGGTGAAGTAGGAGATTTTGCATGGCCGCAGCGCAAGTGGGTAAAAAAAGGTGCACTCCAACTCGTACAGAGGTTTAGAGGTTTAACAGGATTTGGTTCAGCATTTACTATATGAACCATTCGCAAGTATAAAAGAGGGTCATGCACATTTGCTGCAAGTTCGGGCAAAAACCAGGTCTATCTGATAGAAGTTCTAAAAAGGTAACTAGAGAAAAACAGTGTGCTGGTTAATTTAACCCACGCGTCAATAGAAACACTACTCATGGAGTCATGGTTATTTAGTTGAATTTTTTTTTTTTTTGCTTGAACTCTGAATAAAATAAAAATTACATCTATAATCTCGGTTTCAAAAGTTTAGCAGTGATAACTCTATTTTGTGTGCGTTCATGTTTAGAGTAAACACAAGCATTCACGATACTAAATCAAACTAAAAAAATAGTTAAGTATGATGCAAAATTCGAGATCAGTGTTCATGTCTAAACGAAGCGTATGAACGTTGCATTCAACCAACACATGTGAATGAACGCTTACTCACAAATTACTTGGTAATTTTTTTTTGCTTTGTCAATTCGAGAAATCTCGATTTCTGAACGCACACGTTCAGCCAACACATGTGAACGTGAACGCAGACTAAATAGGATCATCGTTGTCAAAGTTTTGTAATCAAGACCACGTACATATGTTATTTTTATTTTTCTTAGGGTTATGCAAGTAAAAAAATCTATTTAGTTTTCTTTCTTATATATTTATATATATATATAGGGGGATCCATGGCCTCCTTCTCGTGGCCTCCTCTTGTAGCCTCCTGCACTATTTTCCACCAAAATCAATGAAAATGGTTGATTCGGACCGTTCAAAATATTCTTCATACTAATATAGACTTAGAGACCAAATTTTAGATTTTTTTTATTTTTTTGTACTATTTTATTGGACGGGTTGAAAATTAGATGTCTATAAGTCGTTAGATAAATCCAATTTTCAACCCGTCCAATAAAATAGTAAAAAAAATCTAAAATTTGGTCTCCAAGTCTATATTAGTATGAAGAATATTTTTAACGGTCTGGATCGACCATTTTCATTGACTTTGATGGAGGAGGCTAGAGGAGGCTATGAAAAAGGAGGCTAATGGATCCCCCCTCATATATATATATAGAGCATGGCTAAAATAATATGCATAGTACACCCCATTTCGTACTATGCGGTCATTTATATATAATTTGATCATTAAATTGATATTTAAGTTGCTCAATAAATTCTTCATATCAAAATCTTGTAGAAAATAAAATTTTGTAATTTTTAGAGCTTTCTTGCTATTTTTTAAATATTTTTTAAAAACAGCCCAAAAATGGCACTTTTGTAGTATTAAATCTGGACTGTTTTTAAAAAATATTTAAAAAATAGCAAGAAAGCTCTAAAAATCACGAAATTTGATTTCCTACAATATTTTCATATGAAGAATTTATTGAGCAACTTAAATCTCAATTTATTGACCTATATCTATATGCATAGTACGAAATGGGGTGTACTATGCATATTATTTTAGCCATGCTCATATATATATATATATATATATATATATATATATATATATATTTAAATGAGGAAGGCTATGGTAATATGCATAGGATATCTCCTTCCATCATGTGCGGCTATGTATGTTTAATTTTCTCAACAAATTGAGATTTAAGTTGCACAATAAAGTTTTTATATCAAAATCTTGTAGGAAATCAAATTGCGTGATTTTTAGAGCTTTCTTGCTATTTTTTTAAAAACAACCCTGAAAATAACATTTTATACTAAATATGATTTGTTTTTAAAAAATTACAAAAAATTCTAAAAGTTACGAAATTTGATTTTTCTACAATATGTTAATGTGAAGAACTTACTAAACAACTCAAATCTCAATTTATTGAAAAAATACATAGTCACATAAGACAGAAGAGTGTATGATGCATATTACAAATATATATATGTATTACTAAAGAAGGCGGTCAGAGCAAGAAATGTAAATTAGTGGCACGAAAGAAACACTTGGTGGTTTAAAAAATAAGTAAAAAAAATTATGGTAAACCTGCAAATGTGCATTGAATTTATTTTAGGAAGCGACTAACTGTCCCCCCCTTACAAGTCTCCCTTACACGCCCCCCATATACGACAAATGTAGTAGTCTTTATATACTGAATGTAAGTCTTTATACTCAAATGTAGTAGTCTTTATACTATTGGACTGAATTCATTATAATAAATATTGAGTGTCAAGTTTTCATTTCTCAAGACATGTAGTATTTATTTGTAATTTTCTTGTTAATTATATACTGCAATGAATATTGTATCATGGAAGTCTTTATAATTAACATTCGAAGTCTTTATACTTTTGGCAGTCTTCATTTCTCAGGGAATGTACACATAATACTTTATTTGGCAGTCTCCATTTTAACATGGAAGTCTTTATATTAAATGTTACAAGTCTTTATACTGTATCACGTAACTGTTTTGTCGCGTAGCGGGGGACGCAAGAGGGGGACAGGAAGTGGGAGATGATCAGGGGCGGAGCTACAGTGGTTTTGGTGGGTCCATGGACCCACCTGAAAAGTTGAGATTCCTTACAATAGGATTGATTTGTAAATAATAAAAAATATAGGGACCCATCTCAAAAATTTATGTTTCTCTCTTTCTCTCTGCACCCCGACAGCGACAATCGTTCGATCAAAAAAAAAAGACAGCGACAAATCGACAATCGTTCTGAGTAATCGACACTCGATAGATCTGGCCAGCGTCGTCTCTGGCTTCGCCACTCGCCGACTCCGCAACTCCGCCCCTGTCCGCCTCATCTCTCGTGCGCAGCCCGCCTCTGGCACAGCCCATCTCTGTCGACTGTCGTCTCTGGCACAGCCCGCCTCTGGAACAACCGCACAGCCGCCTCTGGCACAGCCGCACAGATCTGCGCTCGCACGGTTCTCCGCCCCTGCAAGCTTCTGACGCGACTCTCCAACTCGTTCGCGCACAGCAGCACAGACACATAGTTCTCGCCTCTCCAAACTGCTCGCTGCTCTCTGTCTGGTAATATCTTCTCTTCTCTGAGTTCTCTGTACTGTTTGATACTTGATAATATTGTTCTCTGAGTTCTCTGAGTTGTCAGAATATGCTGAAAAAATTGTTGAAAAAATTGCTTCTGATAACAGCATTCAGCAAGCTTGCTGATTGGTCAAAGTCTGAAATCACATTATATTCTCTAAGAAAATTTAGTTGAAGCTTAATTTGTGTTTGTTTTATGATTAATTTTGTATTTTTGTTTAGTTTTAGATTGGGTCATGGCAGAATTGGGTCATGACATAAACTGCTCGCGCCTCGCTGTCTCTACCTCTCTCAGACTCAGAAACTGCCCGCGCCGGCCTCGCTGCTCTCTGCCAGTCTGCCTCTCTCCGTCTGGCGGTCTGGTAATCTCTTCTCTGACTCATCTCTCTACTGTTTGGTACTTGGTAGTTTGATAATGCTGAAAAATTACTGATTGCTAATAACAGTCTGGTAATCTCTTCTCAGTCTGAAATCAGATTTTTGATAACAGCAAGCTTGCTGATAAGCTAATTGCTCATAGTCTGATTGCTCATAGTCTGAAAGGAATAATTATATAAAGTTTTAACTAGTTTAGATCTATTACATATAACGAGCTGTACTAATTAGTATCTAGTTATATAATAGTGCGATAACAAACGAAAATTTTTAAACACTAGAAAGAATGATTGAAACTGCACATTAAATTCACACTATTTTTCAAGTTAATTTTAGTTAAAAAAACAACAACAAAATCCTGATTGCGCCGCTGGTTCGACTCGTCGACGCATTCTTGTTCCGACACGTCGACACGCTCATGCTCCGACACGTCGACGCGCCTATACTCCGACGGACCCCGCTGAACCAAAATCCTAGCTACGCCATTAACTCTTTATTTTATCTCTTTATAATTAAATTACAGGTAGCACACTACACAGTTTAAATAATGAAACATTTTAATTAATTACTTTTGTAGATTGGTAATTATGTTTGGATCAGTAAATAAAGGAAATGTTAATTAATTAACAGCCGTTGGATGTCCTCCTTATATTAATTATTGTATCTCTCCCTCGGCCTGAATGCAAAATGTCAGCCTGATGACCTGATGTAATCATGCAATCAAATAGATAGATAGATAAATAAATAAATAGACCCAAGTGGCAGTATAAAAGGACTAGAGCTTAAAAGCCCAATAGCAATTCTTCTTTCTTCAGTTCTCTACTCACAGTTTCTAATCTTCTTCACTAATCTCCTACGCTGCATCATCTCATATTTTCTCCTTATGTATTCACTATTCATGTCAATGTTAATGTTTTATCAATTGTCTGATTGTGATACTTTATAAGTTCCATTCAAATGTAATTAATATCCCAAATCATGGAGTTTATCAATTTTATTATATATTATATTTTCTTTAATCTCAACTTGTAAGATGAATTACTTAGTTTTTTTTCTATTTGCCATGAGAGGCTAGTATTTTATTTTTCTTTTCTTCGGTAGGGTTTTCAGGGCACTTGAAACTCTTGAAGTTGTTTATTTGGTTAAGACTTTTTTATGTTTATAATTTGCTTCTCTATTTTGATTACTTGCAATTGCTGAATTGAATTGCTTGATTTTTTGAATTATAGTTAGAATTGTGAAGTTTGACTAATAATCCCAAATCATAAAGTAGGTTACACAATACCAAACGGTGACGCTTAGCATCCAAGGATTTTACTTAATTATCTTAGAAATTTGTATCAAGTACTACTAGGTGAAGTATGACGATTTAAGATAATTAGAGCAATATAATTTTAATGAATTTAGGTTAATATAATGAGGAACTGCAAAGTAAAACTATTATTGATCTAAATACGATATTAACACAAGAAATTGTTTCTTAGTACAACATAAGATCGAAACTATACCTTCATAAACTCCAAAACAAAGTATTATTGTAACTAAGTAAACGACTACAATTTTTTTTTTTTTTTTAGGAAAGTAGGATAATGCTCCTACTTAAGTTTTCATTGATAAATCATATATTTACATGATATCTTATTCTAAAGAAAAGAAAAGGAGAAAGATAGGGGAGGAAGAAAAGAAAAGAAAAGGATAGAATCATGTACAAGAAGTTGTAGTCTAACCTAACTTAACTAGCTTTATCCGTAGTCCATCCAATTTGTATATTCAATCATAATTTGTAAGGCAATTTGGATTGGTGGTCGTCTCAATTCGGAGAAGATACGTCTATTTATTTCCTTCCAAATGCACCAGAAAGAACAGTGCTTGTATGAAGGTGTTGTACGCCCGCGTTGATTCCTTTGTCCGGCATCGAATGCTATTGAGACACCATGTTTGTATGTCCTCTCCTCCGAGCCGCTGCGTTGGTTGGTTCATCCGGTTCCATACCCGGGTTGAGAAGGTGCACTGAATGAAGAGGTGTGTTGTACATGGTAAACGACTACAATTACTGGATATATAGGAGATCCGAAAAGACCCTAGAACTCCTAGCAATTGTCTCTTTAAACTCGTCGTCAACTTTAGTCTAATTACATTATAGTTTTAATTCACAAAAACCATCAAGGCCAGTCAAACTTTTTTTTTACTTTGATTTAGTTACAACAGTTAGGAACAATATTACGACTTGTCTATATAGATCGACAGCCCACTACTATGTAATTGAGTTGTATGCTTGTAATTTAATTTAGTAGTAATTAGAGGGAATTTATAACACGAAAATAACATATCATATATGTTCCCCTATAGATTGGTTGTGTATCAATTTTCATGCATTTAGATATATATTATTTGTTTTGGGTTTAACTCAATTTGTTTGATAATTTGCAAAATAATTATTGTACTAACATTTACATATATAAGTTTTACTTTTTGAGTGTGCGGGTTATATAAGTGCAAAATAATATTTGATAAAGAACTAAGGAAAATACTGGTAATATTATAGAAGAGGAAGAGAGTTGATTGAATAATCTTGTATTGATGTTTTCTATCTTGTACAATTCGATTACAGTCATCTCTATGTATATATTCTATTCTATTACAAAAAGGTCTTGGTATAATGTATCTATTTTGTTACAATGTTATTGAGATTTTCTGTGACAACTTCTCTTGTTGAACTTCATGTAGTGTTTGGTTGTCTTATTCCTATTAGACCCCCGCAAGCTAATGGTGCAGCAGCAACAGTAAGCTTGTTTTGAAGGTATAAAAATCGAGAGTTTCTAGAGGTTTTGTCATAACATCATCAATTTTGTCTTTTGAGCATATGTATCTAACCATCACATTTTTGCAAGAACACGCTCCCGAACAAAATGATAATCTATCTCGACATGCTTAGTTTGTGCGTGAAACATGATATTAAAGGCTAGAAATGTTGCTCTAATATTATCACACTAAAGGGTTGGAGTAACAAATAACGGGAACTGAAGTTCGTCAAGAAGATATTGTATCCAAGAAATTTATGCACACATAACCGCAAGAATTCGATATTCAGCTTCAGTTCTTGAGCGAGAAACTGTTGCTTGTTTTTTGCACTCGAGGAAATTAAGTTTGGAACAAAGAAAATGCAAAACTCGAAAGTTGATTACGATCATCAAGTGACCTCGCCTAATCGCCATCATTGTATGCATGCAGTTGTGGTTCTTTGGCAGATATGATTTGTAGACCATATGTGAGGGTACTCGCCAGATAACGAAGGATACACTTTGTTATCATCGAATGTGTAGTTTTGGGAGAATTAGAGGTGGCAAGTCGGGTCGGGTCGGGTTAGTTTGATCGTTATAATAGTCGGGTTGGGATCGGGTAGGGTGAGGTCGAGTCGGATGAGGTCGGGTCGGGTTTCGGGTCGGGTTGCGTCGACAACTTTCGAGTCATGAGTCGGGTCGGGCGAGGTCAGGTCGAGTTTCGGGTTGGATTGCATCGATCTTTTTCGAATGACGGGTCGGGTCGGGTGAGACCGGGTCGTGTTTCAGGTCGGGCTGCATCGACAACTTCCGGGTCTTGGGTCGGGTCGGGCGAGATCGGGTCGGGTTCGGGTCGGGTTGCACCGACAACTTTCAAGTATTATTTTGAGTTTTAAGTTCAATCGGACAAGATCGGGTCGCGTTATTGAATTGTACAAGTAAATCTTGACTTTCTCTGATGTTAATTTGTTAGTAAAATTAGATTATGATGTTGGCAAGATAGGATTAGATCAATTTACAAGTTGTATCAGGTCAGGTCGGGTCAGGTTCGGGTCATCATGTGTCGCTCCATCTCGGGTTACGAGTCGTCTCGGGTCGGGTCGGGTCGGGTCGGGTCGGGCTCAGGTCGTTCCTGTGTCACTTCGTCTCGGGTTACGGATCATCCCGGGTCGGGTTCGGGTAGTTTGACTTTATCAAAATATCGGGTCGGGTCTGGTTCAAGTCGGGCCGGGTCGGGCGAGTTTGTCGGGTCGGGTCGGGTTCTGCCACCTCTAAGCATAAAATAGGATACTTTGTTAACGACAAAAGAGATATTCGGGCGTGTAACAGTGACACATTGTAAGGCACCAACAACGTTTCTAAATTGGGTTGGAATTGATACGTCAAATCCAATAAATAAAGTTTGGACTATGTGTTATATGATTAATATATCTCATATTATCATCTATGTTACGAGTAGTAACATCAGCTATGCCGTAAAATGTGATTGATTTTGTACAAGGCATAATGTGTATTTCGCTAAGATTCTAGGTACGAATACATGTGGAACAATAAGAATTAATTATAATTGTTGATGGACCGATTATGATTAATTATTATATATTGGTGTTAATGTAAAGTTAGAAATATTGTTTGGGCTAAGCCCAACTCAATTGGATCAAAGCCCAAGCAGAACAACCCAAACGCAAGTCTATTGTGGCCGCAATAAGGTCCTTTGCGGCCACAATGGAATAGGAGAGATGTGGCAATCTGCTGAATTTCAGTAGATTGATTGCGTCCGCAAGAGACTTGGCAGAATTCTTGCCAAGTCAGGAAGCCAAATCAATTGCGGTCGCAATGAGGTCCTTTACGGCCACAAGAGACCTATTCCGAAGGCAGACTTTCCTGCCTAGATTTGTCGTATATTTCTTGCTAGAAATCTTTTGATTTATACCAAATTTTGTGCACATATTTACAGAAGTGAATATGATAATTTGGAAAAGAATTTGGGAGAATATAATTTCATATATTGCAAAGAATATTTGATAATTAATTTTGTATCTTTCCAAGATACGTTTTCACCAAAATAAATAGTGTTGGATCTCCAAGCATTATCGGTATCAAGCATAATCTCATGCAATAGGGCACATGTGATGTGCATAGTCTATCATTTCTTACTCCATTAAAAAATATACTTCTCAGATTATTCGTATACCCAACGAAAAGAAAGACGCCGGAAATTGCTTGGAAGGACTCGTTGGCGAATCACTCTGAGATATTGTAGACACATCTCCACCGACTTCTCAAGAGATAGCAAGAAGACCGAACGAGAGATGGAAAGTAAGTCTTCCACTTCCGCTCTTTTATTTGTTTCAATCATTTTAACGAATGTTCTTTTGAATTGTAATTGTTCAATCAAAATTTAGGATTTTGGTAAATGGATCAAACCCTAAATTGAAATTGCACCAACAAGTGGTATCAGAGTCACCTCTGTTGCATTGGTTGAAATATTTGTTTTTTTTTTTTGGAAAGTATCGAATTTAACTGTTGCAATTTTGTTTTGTGCTTTCTTGTATTTATTATTTTATTATTTGAAGTATTTTTTTAAATTGAAAATTTAAATTTTATTGAACCCCTCACCTTTTATGCGATTGAAGACTGATATTATTCAAAATTTTGATTTGACAATATTTAAAATAATTATATGTACAAGTAAAGTTGTTTTAAGAAAGATATGCAACAATTTAAGTTGTAAATTTGAAATAGAAATTTCTGTAAATGAAAAACTTGACCTGACAGTTGTCTTGCGGCCGCAAGACTTATCTTTGCGACTATAAAACAATAAAATTTTCTCTATTTTATTGCGGGTGCAAAACAAATTGAACTGACAGGTTAATTACGACCGTAACACAATAGAATTTCAGTGTTTAAGTTGTTGGTTGCAAACAATTGAATTGATAGGTTTTATTGCGGCCGCAACACCCTTTATTGTGCCCGCAACACAGTTGTATTTTCACTATTTTCTTTTAAAACAGAAACATAACTGAATTGACAAGATATATCACGGTCATAAAGGTTGTTGTTGCGGCCGCAATTGATCTGGAAAATGGTACAAACATTGAACTGACAGGGAAACTGGGCCATTTTCAGAATTTTTAGATTATATTAATTAGGAGTAGCTATAATTGATTATAATTAAGATCGTATATATAATTTAGATTATATATAATTATAATAAATATAGTTACCAAAGTGATACTATAATTATCTTGATCGAATATAAAATTTAGCTATTATCTATAATTACTATTTATGCTAATAAAAAGAAAGATAAAATGCTAAATTTTAAAAGGTTTTCCTAATTAAGATTGAATATAGTATGAAAGATATCGTAATTTCTAAATGTTTAAGTAAATACTAAATATTCATAAAGTATATATTTTGTAATATATATATATAAGGATGATTAACTAATAAAAATTAAAATTTTCTAATTAAAAGTTGCTATTAGTTAATAATATATATATTTAGGATGAGTAGTTTTTTTTAGGATACCTTCTAGTATATACTTGTACATATTTGAAATTCTATTTAAAGGCAACTAGGAATACATGTCTCATTTTGCTAGATAATATTGTTCGCAAACGAACATTATTGCTAAAAGCTAAGCAAAATGACCCATGAAAGGTTTATAACTGACGTACCGACAACAAATTATTAACTTATCCCAAAGGAGGATTAATACAAAAGTAGTTGTTTTGTATATAATGTAAGGTGTACAAAGAAAAGTGAAGATATACTAATGTACTAATGATGTCTACAAAAATACTTGTGGCTTGGTACTTAAGTGGTCCGCTTGTGACCCACATCCCTCACTTAACTGGCATGGTCATTAGTATGTAGGTATGGCAATCTGACCCAAAGGAAGAGCAACAAAATGGCTCATTGGATATATACTTTGTGCATAACACCAAAATAGCTAAGAGTATTGATTGCATCCAAAGATGCCACATGCTGGATAGTATTGTTAGTTTAATATGAAATTAATGGAGTAAGTTAGAGTTCCTTGTCAAAATCTTTGAATAGATTGTGAAATTATGATTAAGAACGTGGTGCATATACTGATACATCTCTTATTTTCAATACTTTTCAGACAATTTGACAATTATAAATCAAATTTTGTCTCTGAATGAGACGAATTTCAAGCTATGGGAAACCAGGCTTAGCTTGTTTCTAGGTATGATGAAATATGATCATGCACTATGTTATGATTGCCAAAGCTAGCTGATAAGGATAGGGTGGCAACAGCTCAAGAGAAAGCTGACATTGATGAATGAGATCATAATGATAGGATGTGCATTATGATCATGAAGATGACAACCCATGAGACACTTCAAGGATGTATACCTGATAAAGAGTCTGGCGCTAAAGAGTACCTATCCACCCTAGAGGAAAACTACTTCGTGAGTAAAATGACACAAATTCGTACCCTCATGGTCAAACTTAATACTTTCAAGTATAAGGACTGGAATCAGGGAGCACATCACTGAGATGATTAAGATCCAAGTGCGTTTTTGTCGCACGATTTCAACATCTTTGATGAAATTCTCATTGAATACATTTTCATGGCTCTCCCACCCTCTTATAGTCAATTTAGTTTGACTTACAACTGTCTCAAGAAAACTTGGTCAGTGGTTGAGCTTGAAGCTCAGTTGCTCCAAGAGGAGGAGAGATAGAAATTGGTTAAGGGAGAAGAAACTCATGTTGTAACACCTGATTCTAAGGGAAAGAAAAAGAGCAAGAATAAAAAAGCTAAAGAACACATTAAAGAAGCTGTAGACAATAGTAAGAAGCAAAAAAGGATAATACTTCTGAGAAATCAGAAGACAAGATCATTTGTCATTTCTTCAAGAAGCCGAGACACATAAAAATACACTACTCCAACTATAATTCGTGATTGAAGAAGAAAGGTATGTGTTTTGGTTTAGTTTGTTCTGAAGTTAATTTGAGTACTTTATCTAGATATTCTTCGTGATTGGACTCAGGTGCAACATCTAACATCAGTATATCTATGTAGGACTCTCTAAACCTTCGGAAGCCAAGTGAGGCTGAACACTACATTTATGTAGGAGATGGGAGGAAGGTTGAAGTTGAAGGCATATGGAAATTTAGATTATTATGTAGGACTGGATTTTATTTGTATTTTGATGCATTAGTGGTTCCATTCTTTAGAAGGAACCTAATTTATATTTCTTATTTGGACAAAAATGGCTATGTAGGTTCATTTAGTAATGGAAATTTCAGTTTGCTTCGAAATTCAAAACAAGTTGCTTATGATTCTTTGTCTTCTTATGATAATCTTTATTTTCTTGAAATAGACACTTCACAATTAGAAGCCCTACACGTTCATACTAGAAAGCGTAAATTAACCAATGAGAATTCATCTACATTATGGCACAAGCGCTTGGCACATATGTTTATGAAAATAATCGAACGCCTTGTGTCTAATGGTATTCTCCAAGCCTTAGATTTACAGACTTAAAAGAATGTGTAAACTGCATAAAGAGAAAACAAACTAATAAGAGCAAGTATCATGCCAAAAGGACTAATGATGTCTGAGAATTGATACATATCGATATATGTGGTTCTTTTCCAAAGGCCACAAGAAATGGTCATAGGTATTTTATCACATTCATAGACGATCATTCAAGATATGGTCATATCTACTTGATTAAAGAAAAAGCTCAAGCATTAGACATGTTCCAAAGTTATAAAGCGGAAGTTGGATTATAACTTAACAAACACATAAAGGTTGTTAGATCTGATCGTGATTGTGAATACTACAGCAGATATGACAGCTCGAAAGAACAATGTCCAGGACCATTTGCAAAATACTTGAAAGAGTGCGGAATTGTGCCACAGTATGTATTTCTAGGTTCACTTGCAATGAATAGTGTTGCTGAAAGGCGCAATCGCACTCTTAAAGACATGGTGAGAAGTATGATTGCTCGTACTACTCTGTCTGAGAATTTGTTGGGGGGGCTTAAAGACTGCAACATATATACTCAACAAAGTTTCAACTAAAGCAACTAACAAAACACCATATGAGATTTTGATTGGACACAAACCTGGTCTAAATCACATCAGGACTTGGGGTTGACCAGCAGAGGCTAGGCCTTATAGGCCACAAGAAAAGAAACTGGATGAAAGAATAGTTACTTGCTACTTTATTGGATATTTTGAAAGATCAAGAGGCTATACATTTTACAATACAACAAAACATACAGCTTTCGAGTCAAGACGTGCTAATTTTTTTGAGGAAAATGAGTTTGTGGGGGGAGATATGAGAAAAGATTTCTTTTTGAGGAAGAAAATATGATGATGAGACTTTGGACCAAAGTTCGGGTTTTGTCAGAATTGTGATACCGTTGAACCTTGAAAATGCATCTAATGTCAATAGACAAACTACACTCCCTTCTCAAAATTCACAAGATAACATGAACACAAATGGACCCGATTAGACCCAAATAATGACATTGCCTTCGACTATGTAAATGGCCCTGGCTTGTGGGAGATTCAGAATTTGGTAACAATCAAGGTTTTAAATAGTGAATAGCGGTGCATGAGTCATTTAGCGTTGAGCAGTATAGTGACGATATAGCGGTTCAAATTACTAATATAACTTACGTGAGTATCAATAACTGTCAAATACAATGTATTGATGCACAAGAGCATAATAACTGCCACAAGAAATTAACAAAAAAAAACATGCTTATTTCAAAAGTCAAAATAATTAACATTTAAAAATCTTATCGCTATATTCGCTATATCGCCGCTATATCCGCTTTATCACCGCTATATCCGCTATATCCATTATATCGGTGTTGTTTAAGAAATATCTTGTGCCCAAGCCAAAATTTCCACTATTTCTGCTATATCAGCGCTATATCGGAGCTATTTAGAAGCTTGGTAACAATATTCATGAACCTCAAAAAATTACACAACCAAAAACAATAAGAAGATCCACTAGAGAGAACAGATTTACTGCAATATTTGTTTATCTTCAGAAACGACATATGTATGTTTGAAAATGATCTAAGAGATATCAAACAAGCTATGGAAAGCCCTAACTCTGAAAAGTGGATCGATGCCATGAATGAAGAGGTGAAATTCATGTATGACAATAACGTTTGGGTTATTGTTCCATGCCTAAAGACAAGAAAATCTTTGGTTGCAAATGGATTTTTAAGATCAAACATGACTCTAAAGGCAATGTTGTAAAATACAAGGCACATCTTGTCGCTAAGGATCACACAGAAAAAAAGCCATTGATTATATGGAAACTTTCTCTCTAATTTCATCATAAGATTCCTTAATGATTATATTTTCACTTGTAGCACATTATGATTTAGAGATCCATCATGAATGTAAAGACATCATTTCTTAATGGTGACATTGATGAAGCGATCTATATGAAGCAGCCATAAAACTTTGTGGTCGGTGATCCGAAGTCTTTGGCGTGCCGACTCAAAAAATCCATATGGGCTCAAACAAGCATCTCTACAATGATACTTGAAGTTTCACATCATAGTTAGCTCATATGATTTCGAGTCTAACTTAGTTGATGAATGCATATACCTTAAGTTATGTGAGAGCAAGTTCATGTTTATGATCCTATATGCTGATAGCATACTGCTCGCAAGTAACGAAAGAAATATGTTGCATCAAACCAAGAACTTTCTATTTAGTAACATTGAGATGAAAGATCTTGGTTATGTTTCATTTGTTTTAAGGATAGAAATACTAAGGGACAAATCCTAAGGTACTTTGAGACTATCCCAAAGAAATTATATCGATAAAATACTGAGCATATATGGCATGAAAGACTATAAATCAGGTGATACATCCATAGCTAAAGGAGACAAGTTCAGTCTCGCTCAATGTCCTAAAACTAATTTAGAAAAGACTATCATGTAAGACATTCCCTACGCGTCTGTTGTTGACAGTCGCATGTATGCTCAAGTATGCACGAGATCGAATATAGCCTTCATTACTGAAATGCTAGGACGATATTTAAGTAATTCATGTATGAAACATTGGAAGGCTGCCAAAAGAGTCCTGAGATACATGAAGAAAACAAGAGACTATATGCTCACATATCGGAGATCGGAAAAACTCGAGGTTGTTAGATATACTGATGCCGATTTTGGAGGATACATGGATAACATGAAATCAACACTCGGATACATCTACATGATGACAGACGGTTCTATATCATGGAAGAGTGCTAAACAAACATTAATATCACCATCCACAATGGCGGCCGAGTTTATTGCATGCTACGAAGCCTCAAACCATGATGTATGGCTCAAGAATTTTGTCATCAGGCTGAAGGTAGTTCCTACTATTGAAAAGTCGTTGACGTTGTTATGTGAATAATTTTGTCATGCTCTATGCGACAAATAACAAAAGCTCGGCCAAGTTTAAGTACATAGACATCAAGTTTATGACAGTAAAATAGAGTGTACAAAACAATGATTTGAAGATAGAACATGTGGATAATGACTTCATGATTGCAGATCCCCTTACAAAAGTGTAGAACCTAGGAGGCCTAGGGGCTTAACTAATTTTAATCGGTTCAACCAAATAGAGACCTAATTGCAAATTTCACAAATTATGGCAAGCAATTCAATTGAGCAATTCAACAAGCAATTCTAATTAATTCCATAATCAAGCAATTCAAGCACAACTCAATTCAATTCACAAACAAATCAAGCAATTAAACTAATTGAATTGAGTAAATATAAATAGAGATAAGGGAAAAGAGAATAGCTCAATGCATGTTGACGGAGTTCGGCTTACACGAATGCCTCGCCTACGTCTCCGGGTCCCCGGCGGCCCCGCTTCTTGTGGTAACAAGCCTGGTATGTTATACTAAACAATAAACGCTTGCTTAATGCTACAACTTTGGAATTGGGGCTCTCTTACACACACCGGTGGAGTCGCCAACCCTAACCTGACGTCGGACTCTATCTCGCTTACACACACCGGTGAAGAATCGAGCCGACTTCCTTGAACTCACTTACACACTCCGGTGGAGCTCAAGGCAACACACTCACAAATTGAAAATTGGCTAATGAAATATTAAGCTAGATAATCAAGACTAAGCACTCAAACAAACTATCTCTCTAAACTCCCTAGATTAGATTTAGCTAATTAAACTTGGGATTAAGAGAAAGGATTTAGCAATTGGAACTAAGCACAACAATGGCAGAAAGGTTTTTGAGTTAATGGAATAGCAGTTTCAATTGTTGAAGGAGAAGGGTTTATATAGGGTTCAGCCCTGGCCAAAAGCATTCATGCGCCAGATAGCATTATAACTCTATTTCATGTGTTAATCATAGCATTATAACGCTATCTTAGATCAGGACAAATAATGCGACCGTTGGATTTTGATCGTACAACTTTTACATAGTGTTATAACGCTAAGCTATATAAAAAACATAGCGTTATAACGCTATCTTGTGTCTGGACCACAAATTTGACCGTTGGGATTTTGTCTAGCGTTATAATGCTAAAAATAGCATTATAATGATATCTCAAATCTACACAGAAATATTCCAAGACTTAGTCAAATTTTGGCTTTTGGTCACTCTGGCGTTATAACGCCAAGTTCTCTGGAAATTGGTGTAAATTATTTTGCTACTAATCCAAATGATGTTTTTGATCAAATAAAGTTTATATTCCTAAACTTAAGTTATATTTAAGACATATTCTTGATGTTTTGAAATTTTATTGATTCAATTTCTATTCTAAAATTCATTTAGAACATTTCAGCTTTCTAGCGTTATAACGCTAGATATAGCGTTATAACGCTATCTTGTATCGATGTTTGGTTTGGCATGGTTTCACTGTTTTTATCAGGTAGCGTTATAACGCCAAGATAACGTTATAATGCTATGTACTGTCTGGTTTGGATTTTCTTGCTCTTTTTACTCCCAAATTTAAATAAACTAAAATCTAAATAACCTAAGCATGTCTTCATTTTGATCTTGATCTTCTAGTCTTGATTGTCTTGATCTTCAAACGACCATAACTTTTGACTCGTAACTCCGATTTCAGCGTTCTTCGTGGCATTGGAAAGCTCACGATGAAACTACGGATGATACGGGTCTCTCCCATACTGGATCACTTTTAGGCCCATCGGAGATCGTTTTAAGCCTTAAAACTTCTCTTGAAGATTTCCTACAAAAATTTCTCAAAAGACAAAGCTTTGTAAAATTCAAGATCGTTTTGCAAATCAACAAATACAAGACATTGTTTGAGCCAACAAAAAGAACTACCATCCAAGAAGTTTGATGAGCTCGTTGCTTGTATGGGTGTAGTACATATTTTAGGATAGTTAGGGAAAAAATGGGAGTCTGGTTTTGTTTTTGGTTATATTCTATGTAATTTGTAACAAGGATGATATATATACAAATTATGTTTTGAATCTCATTGTTTTCTCTCTTTAAAGTTTTGACATCACTAAAGTAAAGATAAAAGGTGATCCATTTGGAAATAGACACGTATAATCACACTCTCGTGTAATTTTCGAACTATATGTCAGAATCTAATTCATGTCATCCAACTTGTATTTGACACTATGATTTTTAGTCAGGATAGTCATGCAGAAGATATGACAACACCGCTTAAGTCCCTTGCTGTTACAACTGGTGGATCGAATTGGATAAGAAGTATGAAAAGAAAGACATAAAAGTTAAAGTAATATGGCCATATTCACGATATATGTAATCAAAAGGATCACATTTGTCCATGTGGGAGATTGTTGGAATTGAGACGTCAAATTCAATAAATAAAATTTGGACAACATGTTAAATGATTAATATATCTCATACTTTCACCTATGTTGCAAGGAGTAACATCAGCTATGCCGTAAAATATGATTGATTTTGTACAAGGCATAATACATATTTCGCTAAGATTATGAGCACGAATACATGTGGAACAATGCGAATTAATTATAATTATTGATGGACCGATTATGATTAATTAACTATATATTGGTGTTAATGTAAAGTTAGAAATATTGTTTGGGCTAAACCCAACTCAATTGCATCAAAACACAAGCAAAACAACTCAAACACAACTCTATTGTAGTCACAATAAGGTCATTTGCGGCCGAAATGGAATAAGAGAGATTTGGCAATAAATTTGCTGAATTTCAGTAGATTGATTCCGGCCGCAATGAGATCCCTTGCGACCGCAAGAGACTTGACATAATTCTTGCCAAGTCTGGAAGCCAAGTCAATTGCAGCCGCAATGAGATCCTTTGCAGTCGCAAGAAACTTATTCCGAAGGCAGAATTCCTTGCCTAGATTTGTCGTATCTTTCTTGCTGGAAATCTTTTGATTTATACTAAATTTTGTGCACATATTTACAAAAGTGAATATGATAATTTGGAAAATAATTAGAGAGAATATAATTTAATATATTCCAAAGAATATTTGATAATTAATTCTGCATCATTTCAAGATACGTTTTCACCTATATAAATAGTGTTGGGTCTCCAAGCATTACTGGTATCAAGCATAGTCTCATGCAATAGGGAACATATGTTGTGCATAGTCTGTTAGACTTTAAGTTTGGTGCAATTCAATTTAGGATACAAGCCATTATCATTTCTCTAAACTACGAAATAACAATTGCAATTCAAACAATTTCTCCGTGCTACATGTTTGAAATAAAAATAAAGTGCGGAAGCGTGAACTTACTGTCCATCTCCAACGTTGTCTCCTTTCTTGAGAGCTTGAGTGAGCGGAAATGTCCTTACAATCGCGAAAGAGTCTCCAACGAGTCCTTTGCCAATGAGTCCTTCCAAGCGATTACGGTGCGCTATCCTTTCTCCGAGAGTACGAACACCTCACGGAGTATGACCACCTAATGGAGAGGTATGTCAGTAGCTATGCCCTAAAACAATAATATTTTAAATGCCCGTAATGCTTGGAGACCCGGCTCTATTTATAGGGGAGTTAGTGTATTTTGGAAAGATGTAAAATTAATTATCAAATATTCATAAAATATTTGAAATTATGTTCTCTCCAATTCTTTTCCAAATTTTAATATTTACTTCTGTAAACATTTCCACGAATTTGGTATGAAAGCTAGATTATCCAATCAGAAAGATAACGATAAATCTAGGCAGTCAAAACTTGCCTTGAATCAGGTTTCTAGCGGTTGCAATAAATCTCATTGCGACCGTAATTGACTTGACATTCTAGACTTGACAGTTTTCTGCCAAGTGTCTTGCGGACGCAATGGGATCCTTAGCAGTCGTAATGAATCTGCTGAAAATTAGCAAATTTGTTGCCAAATCTCTCCTACTCCATTGCGGTCGCAAAGGATCTTATTGCATTCACAAAAGACTTACGTTTGTGCTGTTTTGCTTGGGCTTTGGTCCAATTTGAGTTGGATTTAGCTCAAACAATATTTCTGACTTTACAGTAACACCAATATATAGTTCTTTGGAGGTGATTTACAAAGCTGGCTTAATGTAATTCTGTCAGAGAACTTCTCAACAAGTGAAGAACAACATTGGATGAGCACCATAGCGTTTACCATGTGGTATTTATGGAAGATACGCAACAATAAACTGTTCCACAAAGCTGAATATGTTGGATTAAACTCATCTCTTGTTTGACAATTTGCAAAACACACAAAGTACTAACCTTGCACATTAAATTTTGGTGAAGATGCAGGTTAAAACAGGTACAAACCAATGTCAACCATGCTCAAACATGCCCTGAACAAGTTAAGACATGGTCAAAGCATCAAGGAAATGCTTCAAGGCTCAAGACAGAGCACAACATTACCATAACGCTTGATAACTCATTATAACGGGTCTCAAAGGCGTTATAACGAGTGCCCAAGGCATCATAACACCTCAGGAGGAGAGAGAAGGAGCAGATGCTGGATTTTCTCGAGACAAGCGTTACTGTAACGCTCCAGCAAGGCGTCACAACGAGTTGCCATTCGTTATAACGCCTCAGCCAAGCATTATAACGAGTTGCTAGAAATCTGGGCCACAAGTCAGCAGCAGAAAGGCAAAGAGGGAATATGCTCAAGGCGTTATAATACCTTCCTAACTCGTTATGGCGAATCCTATAACGTTGTGTTATTTTCACAAATTCATGATCCCAAGAAGTGCTCAGCCTCTATAAGTGATGTAGAAACGAATCAGAAGATCATCTAAACACTATTGCAAGCTTACCAATAGTATTTAAGCACTAAAGAGAGTCTGATTCAAGTCTCCTCCAGCTGCCTAACCTAGAGATCAATTAGGATAGCTATTATTCTCTTATTGTCTATTCGAGAACATAAATTTTAGCTAATTGTTTAGCCTTTGGTGCACCACATTTATGTTGTCAAGTGGTGCATCTTTGTCCTTGATTGTGTAGTCAATCAGACCTTGTTGCGGTGTATTGAGGTGTTGTCATGTGCATCAATTTAGGAGAAGAAGATTGGCTTACTTATGTTTGAAGAAGTCAAAGATCGTCTCCGCCCCTTTGTAAAAGATACTTGATTATAGTGAAACTGCCTAGAAAGAAGATTTATTCTGAGAGATCCGTGGACGTAGGCCTAATTTCTTTTGATAGGTTGAACCACGTTACATAGCGTGTTCACTTGTTCTCGATTGCTCTCTCTTCACTCTCTCTCTCTCTCTCTCTCTTTAGCTCTTTGGTCTTAATTTTTGTGATTTGCTCAATTAGTTCTTGAAATTGCTTGCTCTATTACTTGGCTAGGTGATTAAGATCTAAAAGATTTAAATTGAATTGTAATCACTTTCGCACATTGATTTGACTTTAGTCTTGCGCATTAGCAAAAACCCCTATTACATTCTAACAGAATATGATCAGGGCGACCCGATACAAGCAATCAAAAGACTGGTGCAGGAAAATACAATTGCAAATGGCTTGAGAATCAATCCAGCAGTAGGAGATGGACCAAAATGTGCAAGAAAGTGGAAAAGACCTCTAGACGGGTGGATGAAACTAAATACAGATGGTGTAGTTTGCAGGACAACAAGTAAGGCCGCAATAGGGAGGTAATCAGATATGAGAAAGGCAGTGGATTAGGGGCTTCTCAAAGTCTTTGGGGGTGTGCAGCAATGTATCAGCAGAGCTATAGACCGTTTTCCAAGGATTGCAATTGGCACAGGAAATAAAAACACGCAAACTAGTAGTTGAATGTGACGTAATTGAAATCACACAAGCTATTGAAGAAGCATAAGTAGATGATACAAGAAATGACGTAAATTAACTGGTGGTTGAAATACTAACACTAATGCGAGGTGACGGGGAAATGATCATCCAAGCTATTCCAAGGGCGGCAAACAAGTGTGCTGATTTTTTAGCAAAAGAAGCGCTGAATCATACAAATGTGCTTCGAAAAGTGGATAGTCCTAGAAATGAACTACAAATGCTTTACTTTGCATATTATAAAATTGTAAATTAACAATGGTTTTTTATTGATCAATATATCCAGATTCATTGAAAAAAATCATAATCGGCCCATTAACAATTATATTAATTTTCTTTAATTCTATATGCATTTATGCCCAAAATCATAATGAAATACGTATAATGCCTTGAATATTGAATTAATCACATTTATGGCATTTCCACATATTACTCCTCGTAATATTAGGTGACAATACATGACATGTAGTAATCATATAATACGTAGTTCAAACTTTATTTATTGGAATTGACGTCTCAATTCCAACAATCTCCCACATGGACAAGTTTGATCCGTTTGATTACATATGTCTGGATCTGGCCATATCACTTTAAACTTTTCTATCTTTCTTTTTGTATCTCTTAAATATTTCGGTCCACCAGTTATACTAGCAAGGGACTTAAACGATAATCACCACATTTTCTGCACGACTTTATCTATATAAATCACATTACTACTTCTGGATGACATGAATTAGATTTTGGTCATATAGTTCAGAAATTACACGAGAGTGTGATTTTACGTGCCTATTTCCAAACATATCACCTTTATATCTTTACTTTATTGAGGTTAAGAACTTTAAAGAGAGAACACAATGAAATTCAAAAATTATAATTTGCATATATCATAACTTATTACAAATTACATAGCATGGAACTTCAAAAAAAAAAAATTAGACTTCCACATTTTCCCTAAACTATCCTAACATAGGTACTACGCCCATATGAGTGACATGCTCATGAAACTTCTTGGATGGTAGTGCTTTTGTATGGGGGTTCGCAATCATGGAGTATGTACCAATATGTTCCACCTTCAACTCATTGTTCTGCACTTTCTCTTTTAGTGTCAGAAACTTGATGTCTATGTACTTAGACTTGATCGAGCTTCTATTGTTTGTCGCATAGAGTACGGCTGAATTGTTGTTACACATCTAAGTAAGTGGCCTCTTGATAGTAGGGACCACCTCCAGCCCAGTGACAAAATTCTTGAGCCACACCCCATGGTTTAAGGCTTCATAGCATGCAATGAACTCGGCTGCCATTGTAGAAGGTGCTAAAAGTGTCTGTTTAGCAATCTTCCATGATATAGCGCCACCTGCCATCATGAAGATGTATCTTAATGTCAATTTCATGCTATCTACGCAGCTTCCAAAATCATAATTGGTATATCCAATGACCTCGAGCATTTCATATCTCTGATATGTAAGCATATAGTCTCTTATTTTCTTCAGGTACCTCAACACTCACTTTGCTACTTTCCAGTGCTCCATTCCTGAGTTACTTAAGTATCACCCTAGTATTTCAGTAATGAAGGCTATGTCTGGTCTCGTGCACACTTGGGCATACATGAGACTGCCTACAACAGACACATAGGGAATGTCTTTCATGGCAATTTTCTTTGAATCAGTTTTAGAACATTGATCGAGACTGAACTTGTCTCCATTAGCTATGGGTGTATCACCTGATTTACAATCTTTCATGCCATATCTACTCAACATTTTATCGATATAATTTCTTTGGGATAGTCTCAGAATACCCTCGGTTTTGTCCCTTAGTATTTCTATCCCTAGGACAAATGAAGCATCACCAAGATCTTTCATCTCAAAGTTTCTAAATAGAAAATTCTTGGTTTGATGCAACATATCCTTATCGTTACTTGCGAGTAGTATGTCATCAACATACAAGACCATAAATGTGAACTTGCTCCCACAAAACTTAAGGTATATGCATTTGTCAACTAAGTTAAACTCGAAACCGTATGAGCTAACTATGTTGTGAAATTTCAAATACCATTATCAAGATGCTTATTTGAGTCCATAAATGGATTTCTTAAGCCGGCATACCATAGACTTTGGATCGATCATGAAATTCCCGGTTGCCTCATGTAGATAGTTACCTCAATGTCACCAATTAGAAAAGATGTCTTTACATTCATTTCATGGAGCTCCAAGTTATAATGCGCTACCAGTACAAATATGATTCTTAATGAATCCTTTGATGAAACTGGAGAGAAGGTTTCATTATAATCACTGGCTTCTTCAGTGTGAAACCCTTAACGACAAGACGTGCTTTATATTTTTCAACATTGCCTTTAGAATCCCGTTTGGTTTTAAAAATCCACTTACAACCAACAATTTTCTTGTCCTTAGGCAATGGAACAATATCTCACACATCATTATCATTCATGGCATCGATCCACTTTTGAGAGTTAGAACTTTTCATAGCTTGTTTGATATCTTTTGGGTCATTTTCAAACATGCTTATGTCAAATTCATGTTCTTGAAGATAAGCAAATTTTCATGTATATTTGTTCTCTCTAGTGGATCTTCTTATTGCACTAGTTTTATAATTTTTTGAGGAGCAGTTTCATGAACATCATTACCAACTTTCGGATCTCCCACAGGCGTAGGGCCGTTGACATCATCCATGACAACGTTGTTATTTGGGATAGATTTGAGTCCATTTGTGTTCACGTTGTCATACAAAATTTGAGTAGGGAGTCTAGTTTACCTATTGAAATGAGATGCATTTTCAAGATTTATAGGTATTGGAATAGTGACAAAGTCCGAACGAAGGTCCAAAGTGTAATTATTTCTCTCTTCCTTGAAAATATCATTCATGATCATATCTCCCTCACAAACTCATTATCCTCGAAAAATTTTGCATTTCCTGACTCGAATATTGCATGTTATGTTTGATTATAGAATTTATACCCTCTAGATCTTTTAGGGTATCCAACAAAATAACAACTAACAATTCTTTCGTCCAGTTTCTTTTATGTCGGCCTATAAGGCCTTGCCTTTGCTGGACATCCCCAAATCCGAAAATGATTTAGGCTGGACTTGCACCCAAACCATATCTCAAATGGAGTTTTGTTAGTTGCTTTAGTTGGAACTCTGTTGAGTATTTAAGTTGCAGTCTTTAAGACTCCCCCCCCCCCCACAAACTTTTTGGTAGATTTGTACGAGCAATCATATTTCTCACCATGTGTTTTAGAGTGCGATTGCACCTTTCAGCAACACCATTCATTGCAAGGAAGCCTGACAATGTATACTGTGGCACAATCCCGCGCTCCTCTAAGTATTTTGCAAAGGGTGGATGTTGTTCTCCTGAGCCATCATATCTGTCGTAGTATTCATCATCACGATCAGATCTGACGGCTTTGATTTGTTTGTTATGTTGTAACTCAACTTCCTCTTTGTAACTTTGTAACACGTCTAGTGATTCGGTCTTTTCTTTAATCAAGTAGATGTGTCCATATCTTGAATGATCATCTATGAATGTGATAAATACCGATGACCATTTCTTGTAGCCTTTGAAAAAGGATCACAGATATCGGTATGTACCAATTCTAAGAGATCATTACACCTTTTGGTAGCATACTTGTGTTTATTAGTTTGTTTTCCCTTTATACAACTTACACATTCTTCGGAATTTGCAAAGTCTAAAGGTTTGAGAATATCATCAAACACAAGTCATTGGATTCTTTGCAAAAAAAATGTCCCAAACGTCTGTGTCATAATGTTGTTGAATTCTCATTAGTTAATTTTCATTTTCTAGTATCAATACACAGGGGTTCTGAGTGTGACGTATCTATTTCAAGAAAATTGAGATTGCCATAAGAAGATAGAGAACCAGAAGCAACTTGTTTTGAATTTTGAAACAAACTAAAATTTCCATTACCAAATAAACATACAAAGCCATTTTTGTGCAAATAAGAAATGTAAATTAGGTTCCTTCGAAAGGATGGAACCACTAATGCATCAAAATACAAATAAAAGTCAGTCCTACACAACAATATAAATTTTTCTATGCTTTAAACTTGAACCTTCATGCCATCTCCTACATAAATGTAGTGCTCAGCTTAATTTGGCTTTCGAAGGTTTAGACAACCATGCATAGATATATTGATGTTAGATGTTGCACCTGAGTCTAACCACCAAGAATATCTTGATATTGTACTTAAATTAACTTCAGAACAAACTAAATCATGACACATATCTTTCTTCTTCAACCACGAAGCGTAGTTGGTACAATGTATTTTGATATTGTCTACAGCTTCCTTAATGGACTATTTTCCTTTCTTGTTCTTACGCTTCTTTTTCTTAGGATCAGGTGTTACAACATGAGTTTTTTCTCCCTTGGCCATCTTTTGTCTCTCCTCCTCCTGTACTAGCTGAGCTTCAAGCTCAGCCACTGTCCATTTTTCCTTAGACAGTTGTAAGTCATACTGAATTGATTGAAGGAGGGAGGAAGAGACATAAAGATGTACTCAATGAGAAGATCATCAAAGAAATTGAACTCGTGCGAGAGAAGTGAACGTTGGAGCTTGATCATTTCAATGATGTGCTCCCTGATCCCAGTTTTCCCCTTATACTTAAGAGTGTGAAGTTTGGTCATGAGTGTACGAATTTGTGTCCTTTTACTCACGGCAAACTTCTCCTCTAAGGCACTTAGGTACTTCTTAGCGTCGGAATCTTGGTCAAGTACATAGTCTTGGAGAGTTTCATGGGTTGTCATCTTCATGATCATGAGACAGTCTATCGTTATGATCCCAATCCTCAATGTCAGCCTTTTCAAGAGTGTTGGGCTCTTTATCAGTTGTCACTGGGCGATCATAACGTAGCCCCCGATCATACTTCATCATCCCTAGAAACAGTCTAAGCTTTAATTCCCATAACTTAAAGTTTGCCCCATTTAGAGACAGAATCTGATTCATAATTGCCAAATTATCTGGAAAAATTTAGAAAAAAAAAACAAGAGAAATATCAGTTTATTGTCACGTTCCTTAATTACAATTTAAAAGTCTATTTAAAGGCCTTGCAAAAGAACTCTAAAATGTCTCCATTAATTTCATTTTAACCAACAATACTATCCAACATGAGGTTTCGAAGGGAGAAGTCGATACTCTTAGGTATTTTGGTGTTATGAACAAGTACAAAATGAGCCATTTTGTTGCTATGCTGATGGGTCAGATTAACATACCTACATACTAGTGACCAGGCCTGTCAAGTGAAGGAGGTGAGTCACAAACGAACTACTTAAGTACCAAGCCTCAAATGATTTTCTAGACATCACTAGCACGTAGTTTCTCATTGCTTTTCTTTATGCACATTACTTTATGTGTATCAACAACTACTTATTTTATTAACCCTCTGAAGGGAGAAATTAAAAATATGTTGTTAACACACGTCATTTTAACATTTCATGGGTCATCTTGCTCGTAACTTTAGCGATAGTGTTTGGAAGCGAACAATATCGTTTAACAAGATGAGGCATATATTTCTAATTGCCTTTAAATAGATTAAAATCGTGTAAAAATCTACATTGGACGTATTCTAAAAAAGTAACTACTCGTCCTTAATATATAAATATATTTTTTTATCAACTAATAGGGGCTTTAAATTAGAATTAACCAATTTTTCTATTGTTAATAAAATACATATATATATATTTTACAAAAATATAGACTTTAAACATATTTAGTATTTACTAAAACGTTTAGAAAATTACTAAATATTTATCAATACCACATTTTAATCTTAAATGAAATCCTTTTAGGATTTAGCAATTTTATCTTCTATTTTATTAGTATTTACACTAATTATAGATATTAGGTAAATTCTAAATTAAGATAAAATAGTAGTAATTTTGTAGCCAAAATTAATTGTAATTATATATAATACAATTATATATATTCTAATTTACAATTACTTTACAACTACTCCTAATTAATAGAAAATTAAGTTTCTGGAAAATGGCACAATAAACATGTCAATTCAATGTTTGTACCATTTTCCAAAGTCATTGCGGTCGCAATAATGGGCCTTACGGTCGCAAGGTATCCTGTAAATTCGATTGTTCTCTGGATTACTAGAAAACTATAGAAAACATGCTCTATTGCGGGCGCAGTGTGCTGGGTTGCGGCTGCAATACAACCTGTCAGTTCAATTTTATGCAGCCAACAAAACCCAAAAATAATCACCTGTCAGTTCAGTTAATTTTCCCCGCAACTTGGTGCAATTTTCAAAACAGAGAATCTTTTCCTAAATATATTGTGACCGCAATGAAATTCATTGTACCCGCAATAGACCTGGCTTTAATACAAGTTGGCTCTGTTCTGGAAATAAACTGTTCTGGAATTTTCTATTTCGAATTTATCACTTAAATTGCTACATTTCTTTCTTAAAATCAACTTTATTTGTTCAAATAATTATTCTAAATATTAATAAACATAAATTTTGAATCATATCAATTTCAAATTCTCATGAAAAGCGAGGAATTTGACAAAAATTCAAATTTCCAGTTTAAAAATTTCCAAAATAATTATTCAACAAATTCAAGAAAGCAAGAAAAACAAAATTGCAACAATTAATTCGATATTTTCCAGTAATTAACAAAATTCCAAACATGCGCAACGAAATTGCCTATGATACCACTTGTTGGACTTTAAGTTTGGTGCAATTCAATTTAGGGTTCAAGCCATTACCATTTCCCTAAACTATGACATAACAATTGCAATTCAAACGATTTCTCTGTACTACATGTTTGAAATAAAAATAAAGTGTGGAAGCCTGAATTTATTGTCCATCTCCAACGTTGTCTCCTTTCTTGAGAGCTTGAGTGAGCGGAGATGTCCTTGCAATCGCGAAAGAGTCTCAAATGGGTCCTTTGCCAATGAGTCATTCCAAGCGATTACGGGGCGATATTCTTTTTCTGAGAGTATGAACACCTCACGAAGTATGACCACCTAATGGAGAGATATGTCAGTAGCTATGCAAAGCACATGTGCCATAAAACAACAATGTTTCAACTTCCCGTAACGCTTGGAGACTCGACTCTATTTATAGGGGCGTTAGTGTACCTTGGAAAGATGCAAAATTAATTATTAAATATTCATAAAATAATTGAAATTATATTTTCTTCAATTCTTTTCTAAATTCTAATATTTACTTTTGTAAACATTTTCACGAATTTGGTATGAAAGCTACAATATTCAATCAGAAAGATAACGATAAATCTAGGCAGTCAAAACTTGCCTTGAAGCAGGTCTCTTGCGGTCGCAATGAATCTCATTTCGGCTGCAATTGACTTGGCATTCTAGACTTGCCAGTTTTCTGCCAAGTGTCTTGCGGCCGCAATGAATCTGCTAAAAATCAGCGGATTTGTTGTCAAATCTCTCCTACTCCATTGTGATCGCAAATGATCTTATTGCAGCCAAAATAAACTTATGTTTGTGTTGTTTTGCTTGGGCTTTGATCCAATTTGAGTTGGATTTAGCCCAAACAATATTTCTGGTTTTACACTAACACCAATATATAGTTTAATTAATCATAATTGGTACATTAACAATTATAATTAATTTTATTTAATTCTATATGCATTCGTGCCAAAAATCTTAGTGAAATACGTATAATGCCTTGAATATTGAATCAATCACATTTACGACATTTCCACATATTACTCCTCGCAATATTAGGTGACAGTACATGACATGTAGTAATCATATAACACGTAGTCCAAACTTTATTTATTGGAATTGACGTCTCAATTCCAACATAGTCTACCATTTCTTACGCCATTAAAGAAATGTATACTTCTCTGATTATCTGTATCCCTGAAGAAAAGAAAGACGCGAAAAATTGCTTGGAAGAACTCGTCAGCGAATCATTATGTGCACCTGCAGGCACATCTCCACCAACTTCTCTAGGGATAGCAAGAAGACCGGACGAGGGATGGAAAGTAAGTCTTTCACTCTTTTATTTGTTTCAATCATTTGCACGGAGGTTCTTTTGAATAGCAATTGTTTAGTCGTAATTTAGGATTTTGATAAATGGCTCAAACCCTAAATTAAAATTGCACCAACAAATTGATGAGGATTATCAAAGGGATCTCCATCATGAACTGACAAGGAAGTTATAACTGCCATTGGTGTTAGAGGGAACTTAGCATTAATCATGTTGGTGCGAGATAGATGATCTATAATGTATTTTGATTCTGAGAGATGGAGTCCGGTGTGGGTTGATTGAACCTAGATACCCAAAAAGTAATGAAGGAGCCCGAGATCTTTTAAGGAAAAATGTCTTTGAAGATGATTGATGCAAGAGGTCAGGTAAAACTGATTGTTGGAGATGATAAGAATATCATCAATGTAGATCAAAATGATGATTACACAAATTTCTGATCAGACAATGAAGAGTGAGGGGTCATAATTTGAGGCACATAAGCCGAATGATAGAAGAGACTCACACATGGGGATTGGTTTAATACATATAATGATTTGGCAAGAAGACATACATGATCCGGTTTAGAAGAGTCGATGAAACCGAGCAGTTGAGTCATGAAAACATTTTCATTTAAATCTCCATGGAGAAAAGTATTTTGCACATCTAATTGTCAAATAGGCCACTAAAAAAAAACTAAAATGGATAGTATTAAGGGAATGGTAGTTGGTCTGACCACCAATCTAAAGGTTTCATGGTGATAGATTGCCTTCGTATTGATTGAATTCCTTGGCTACTAAGTTTGTTTTATTTCGTTCAATTGATCTATCAGCATGTCGTTTAATTTTGACAGCCCACTTGCAGCCTATAACATTTTGATCTCGAGAAGGAGGAACAAGGGCTCATGTGTTGTTCTGAGCAAGATCATTTAGTTAGGTTAATATGGTTTGTCTCCATTCGAGAAGAGAATTAGCTTGTGCAAAGTTTGTAGGTTTAGTTTATGAAGTAGTGAGATAGGCACAATGACCTAGGATTTCACGTATCTTTCTTGTATTATCCCTTGTCCTAGTGGTCATTGGATGAATTGATATGGGGTTGGCAATACTGTCAACCGTATCTTGATTCGTTTCAGTAGCAAGATAGGCTAAATGATAGTCAGGCAAATGGTTCAGTTTGTCAGGCAAATTGTCTGTGCGATCAGCCTAATCATTAAAAATCCGTGCAGAGCGCGATTCAGGAGAGTTTGATATAACGGGTTCAAGTTGAATCGTTGCTAAGTTCAGAGCTGGAAGAAAAAGAGAGAAAATAGGGATGTCAATGGGCTAGCTCGTAGGTATTTTTCCTATCTCACGACATACCCGTAATATCAAAATGTTATATTTGGCCTACTCGGTCGAAGAAGGTGAGCTAAGAATTAACAGTCCGACAAATCCATGAACATCATATCTCGATCTATGGGCTACCCGCCCATGCATGTCCAATGCGCATCACCTTTGGACTTACCTTACCCGCTACAGATTGATATACTAAGTCATTCATTCTAACAGGCCAATGATTGATATACTAAGTCATTCATTCTATTAGAGCAAGGATTGATAATTTGAAATACTAACATGTCAAGGATTGATGATTTGATATACTAAAAAGTTTAATTCAGTCTTCTAATTGGCTCACAGGTAGTTCATGAGTACAACTTCACAGTCTATGGCCTGTCTCGACCTGTCCATAGGTCCGATCCTATTCGATCCTCCGTGACAACGGGCTGGACAGACATAGTTCTTGGACCGATAAGCATGTGTGGGTCGGCGTGCCGACGGACCAAACTGTCATCTCTAATATTAAGTAATAACACACCAAAAATCTCGAAAACTTGCGTTTTTGTGTCAATAATCTATAAAATTGATTTTTTTTTGGTAAGCACCTTGGGCTTTCTCTATTTTAGGGAAAGATCCATTCGATTTTTTTAATAGAAATGTTAAAATTTATTGATATGCATATCTAGGGTTCTCAAAAAATCCGGGCGGGTCTATCGGCCCGTGCCCGGACCGTGTCCGACCCGTACCCGTGCCCAGATCCGACCCGACCCGTGGATTCCGGATCCACGGATCTAGCACGGGTCGGGTTGGCCTCAAATCCCCAAACCCGTCTGGACCCGTGCCCGTGTATAGATCCGCCCGTGCCCGACCCGTGGACCCGTGGATCCGTGGAAAATTCAAAAAAATAAAAAAAAATTAGAAAAATTCGAAAATATATATATATATTAAAATAATGTGCAGTTTTAAATTCAAAAAAATCAAAAAATTTCAAAAAAATTCGAAAAGTTGGACGGATCTGACCCGACCCGTCTGGACCCGCCCGGGTTTATCACGAGTCGAATTGAGGATTTTGGGTTCGAACCCGTGCATATCCGCCCCGCCGTACCCGTGGATCCGTGAAACCGTGGATCCGAAGGGGTCGGATCCACGAGTACCCGACCCGCCCCGTTATTAATTCACTATGCATATCCATGAAAAATCACTTGATGTAACTTATGTTGCATCTTAATAGTTCTTAGAAATAAAAAAGTAAAAAATAATAAACTTATAAATTACAAAAGGCATTGTGTTTCAAATTCTATATAATTAAGAGTCATTTCATATTTCATAGAAAATTATTATCTTTAGACCATTCAAAGTACACTAGAAATGGAAATCATCAGAAACTCGTCGTGTCTCGTCTCGTGTGATCGTCAATATTTTTTTTTATGTGTCTGTGTGTGATGTGAGTAGGGGTGCAAGAAATATTCGTAGCTCGTGGCTCGTCTGTGTTCGATTCGTAAAAAACTCGTTATGAACTCGTTCGTTACCAACTCGAGTTGTTAACAATACGAGCCGATCTTAAACTTTGACTAGCTCGACTCGTTAACGAAGCACACATGCTATATAAAGTTAATTGATAGATATTAATATCTAACTTCAATAGTTGCGTACCAGTTGCACAATATTAATTAACATATAGTCTAGGAGTACCAAAAATATTCTTAGCTCGTGATTCGTTTGTGTTCGATTCGTCAAAAACTCGTTATGAACTCGTTCGTTACTAGTTCGTTATAAACTCGTTCGTTACTAGCTCGTCCGTTAAGTAATGAACTGATGTTGAACTTAACTCAGCTCGTTCGCACACCTAGATTTAGTGTGTAGTTGTTGTTGCAAGATTTACAATCGACACCATCATAATGTAATAATCATAATGTAATGTTGAATTGAAAGGGGAACGGATAATAGTTTACTATTTACTATTTACTATTACTGTGCGTTGCGCCTCTCATCCCTCTCTCTCTCTCCCCACGGCCTCGCCTCTCGTCTCTCTCTCACTCCCTTTCTCCTCTTTTGGCCATGGCACCTCGCCTCTAACCTCTTCTCCCTCCCAGTCCCAGATCAATTCAATCAATACCCCCGAAATCGAGGGGAGAAATGCCGAATCACAAGGGGAGAGTACAAAGATTAGAGAAAGATTGGTAAACCTGCTAGCTAGGGTTTGGTTGGTTGGTTGATCTCTCGAATCGAATCCAATCGAATCCAATTGAGTGACGATGCTGAAGGGGCTTATGAAACGGGGCCCCCGAAAGGTGCCCCGATCCGACGCCGGCGACCCCGTTCCCTCCCGCGCCTCCGCCTCCGCCTCATCCGTCACCGTCAACCACGCCTCGAGATCCGCGCCCTCCTCCCTCTCCCCCTCCTCCTCCCCTGCCCCCTCCCCCTCCCCCTCCCCCTCCCCTCCCGTCCAGTTCGAGCAGCTCCCCCTCTTCCGCGATGTCCCCGCCACCGACCGCCCCTCCCTCTTCCTCCGCAAGCTCAGGATCTGCTCCATCATCCTCGATTTCTCTGATTCCCTCCGCTCCCTGCGCGAAAAGGAGTCCAAGCGCCAAACCCTCACCGAGCTCGTCGATTTCCTGCAATCCGGTTCCTGCGGCCGCCTGCCCGATCAGGTGCAGGAGGAGCTCGTGCGAACCGTCTCTGCCAATATCTTCCGCTGCCTTCCCCCCGCTGCCCATGAGAACACCGGCACCGTCGACCTCTCTGCCGACCCCGAAGAGGAAGAACCCTACCTCGACCCCGCCTGGCTCCACCTGCAGCTTGTCTATGAGCTCCTCTTGCGCTATGTTGTTTCCCCCGACACTGATACCAAGGTTGCCAAACGCTATGTGGATCACTCCTTTGTTCTTCGCTTGTTGGATCTGTTCGATTCCGAGGACCCACGAGAGCGCGAATACCTCAAAACAATTCTTCACCGCATCTACGGTAAATTCATGGTGCACCGCCCATTTATTAGGAAGGCAATTAACAACATATTCTACCGCTTTATTTTTGAAACCGAGCGCCACAATGGGGTCGGCGAACTCTTGGAGATTCTTGGGAGTATCATTAATGGCTTTGCATTGCCCATGAAAGAGGAGCATAAACTCTTCTTGGTTCGGGCCCTCATACCACTCCACAAACCCAAGTCTGTAGGAATTTATCACCAGCAATTATCATATTGCATAACACAATTTGTGGAGAAAGATTACAAACTAGCTGATGCAGTTATAAGAGGTTTGCTCAAATATTGGCCCGTGACAAACTGTCAGAAGGAGGTTCTGTTTATTACTGAATTGGAGGAGGTACTAGAGGCTACACAACCTGCTGAGTTTCAAAAATGCATGGTCCCGCTCTTCAAGCAAATAGCTCGGTGTCTCAATAGTTCTCATTTCCAGGTTTGTGTTTGTTGATTTAATTTGTATGTGTTTTACCTTTCTAAATACAGTAATTGTTGAATGAATTTCATACTGTTTTTAGTTGGTCCAAGTATGGTATAGTTGTACATCTTGCAAGTTATATCCGGTACCTTTACAGAATGTCAACTGGCATGTATCTGTTGAAATACCATCCTATAGAAAGCTCTCAACTGGCACCTTGTTTGGATGGAGGTCGTTGAAGGAATGGAAGTGGAGGGTAAGGAACTTTAGAAACCAGTATTATTTGGTCAGATATCTACTAGGAGGTTAAGGTTAATGAAGACTACTCTTTTAACCTCATGTAACCTCCCACGGGTCCAATATTGCTCGTCACCAAATTGGCATGTTACAAAATGTTACACCAACCACCTACCTAAGAAGTTTGGTGCATGCTAAATGTCTTAGATTTCCTTTTGAGATCCAACTTTTAGTAGTAAGTTTTGTTTAAAAAAATAACAGAGAGTTAACAACTGCTGTATAATGGACTTTCTGATTGCCAATTGATTAAAACTGCATACCAATGGGCTGCGCCAAAAACTGATATAGTAAATAAGACGTATTGATGATATGTTTTGTTGAGCCCTCCTTTGTTTTAGTTAATTATGTAGATTCTTTAATTTTATAAACCAACTGAACATTTTTATGTCCTTGCAGTCTAGAAAATCACTTATCTGTATTTTGGCATTTGCTAACTTCTGGCTGTAATAATTTAATAGAATGTTAGGACCTTTTGGATCTGTATATTGGTTAAAATAGCTGCTTGGTATTGTTAGAACATTTTCGATCTGTATATTTGCTAAACAGCTCTTGATCTATTTAATGCTAGCTATAGAATACCGACCCTTGATTTTTTAGCAAATTTTTGCAGATGACAATATATTGCTGTATTTCTTGATATGCTGACAGTTTTACCAGGTCTCTAACATGATATGTTTTTCATAATTAATAAGTTACAATCTTTGCTGAAAGCTCTAGGTTTTAAGTTGTCACCACCTAATGTTTCAACTAAAGTACTTTTTCCTTCCGTGTTTAAGATTGCTTACGATTTTCTCTGAGGGCATTTATGTCATTATTGCTTTGCCTTGACTACTGGTTAAATGGTTGGTGTCTATTGCTGTTGCAAAATGCAAGGTATACTGAGTTTATATTGAGTAAGATTAAGTTTTGGAATGATGCTTAAAATGATCATATGTAGGTGGCCGAGCGGGCCCTTTTCCTGTGGAACAACGACCACATCGTCAGCCTAATTGCACAGAATCGAGCAGTTATCTTTCCAATAATCTTTGAAGCTCTGGAGAAGAACATCCAGACCCACTGGAACCAGGCTGTGCATGGCCTAACAGCAAACGTGCGTAAAATGTTTCTCGACATGGATGGCGAGTTGTTTGAGCAGTGTCAGAGGCAGTACATCGAGAAACAAGCCAAGGCTAAGGAACTTGAGGCCCAACGCGAGCTTGCCTGGCGCAAGTTGGAGGCCGTCATTGCTGGTGAGGAGGATAACTTGGTGCTAGTCAATTAGGTACATTTTGGTGCTCCCTATCTCCTCCTTTCAACTCCCTTTTTTTCGTTTTATTAATTTAATTTTTAAGTATGGTAACTCAAAAGGACATTATTTTGTGGATACGCCCTCAGTGGTTGTCATGGATGTTTCTTTTCTTTGGGTTTTTTTTTGGTAATTTTTTGTCGTGACGAGGTTTTGGTTATGCATTTCAAACGAGATGCGAGGCATCGTAGCAACGGAGGGAGCTTTGGATTTGGTGCTAGATGAACTGAATTTTTTGGGATGTTTGTAGGGGGGGCGAGCGGCTTTTTATGTAACTTTTGATACATAGAAGACATTCCAATTTTATTTTGTATTACCTATTATATATGTTGTTGATGGAATGTTGGATAATGGATAGTTGGTTCTCACATTTTTATTTTGGTATGTATGTGTAAGGAAAGCTTAGATATCTGGATATTCAGTCAACATCATCATAGTATAGTCAGTTCATTAATACTGTTTTCTTGTGCAACCATAATTCGTGCTTCTTTTTTTGTTTAGTTGCAAATGAAAAAATTACAATAATATTTCTGTAGCTCCAAACAGAATTGTCATACTTTATTAAGATAGCCGTGGTTTGAACAAGTGATACAAATAAATCATTAGAAGATTTAGAGTGCGCGATGCAAATAGTTTGCAAAATATTTTGAATCTGTAGGTTAACTCTTAGAATTGAGCATTCTACAAATAGAATGTATTTAATGTGATATATTTGCGGCGGTGGCCCAACCGAAAATCAAAGGGGACATGTAGCGTTGTCAAACACATGAATGAAATGATCATTCAAATATATTATTGCGTGTTACGTTGTGTTTTAAGAGCGTAAAGTTTTTTTTTTGTCTTATGTTGTGTTTAATAAAAGTAATTTTTTTCCGTTTATATTTGTGTTTAGTTAAACGTAAGAAATGTTAAAAACGTTTAATTATTTTTTAACGTTTAACGTAGCAATTAACGACGCACAATAGAGTCAATAAAATTGTAAAAAATCTCTGAGAAATAGAAAAAATTACGTGTAAATTCACATCAAAATTATAGTCAAATCTAAAACAACAAATTAAAACAAATCTAAAATTAACTTAAGTTTTTTTCACCAATTTCCTCCAAAAAAACTGTATTTCACCAAATCAGGATTTAGACAAACAAAAAAATCCTGCATAAATCATGTTCCTATACCGACAAAATAAAAAATTATGAGTTAAACCCTATACAAACAGTAACAATATTGGTCCTCATTTAATTAGAACTTCGATCCCACTCTCGTCACTTCTCCCACTCAAAAACTTGTTCTTCATTATTCCAATCATCATCCAATGCTTCTAACATCCCAATCTTCTCAACCAGATGAGGCTGAAATAAATATAAGAAGTTCTTAGTTCTTACTGTCACATCATCATTCAAAAATTGTATTTTTTTTATAAATAACATATTTCAACATTTCATACTAAAACTGTCATACAAAGAATTCATATTAAATCATCATTTCCATCAACAGATTCATAAATAAATAATGGAAGTTTTTAGTTCTTACTGTCAAATAGAGAGTCAAATGACTCAGATGAAGAGTCTTATTTTTTCCTCTTATTCTTGTCCTTGCTATTGCCCTTGTCCTTGCATCTTTCCATCTTCTTATGGCTATGTGTTGGTCCTTTGTCTCTTGAAGTCCTTAGCCTTGGCAAGCTAGGCATGTCTGGCTGATGTTAACCAGTCCAGGTTCTTTGTCATAGTTTGGAGAGAATAATACACAAAATTGTAAGGATGAATCTTCTTTAGAAGAATCTGGAGCACTAGCCTGACTTTTTCTAATAGGTCCATCTTTTTTGCGTATTGCTAAAAAAATAGTGAAAGCAATCAGTGAACAAATTACTATAATTCGATTTCAAATGGCAAATGGCACATGATCAGCACCAGAATATATCATATTTCTATTTCATATTTGTAGATTTACTGAACTTTAGTATATGCTTAATTTAAACAATAATTTAAAATCATAATTGTGTTACAAAATGCAGAACGATCACAATATATACAGAATGATTGATGGTAATATTCGAGGAATTAAATGATGGAATCTCATACATTTTAGGTAATATTCGAGGAATAACCCCACAGATAAGTGAGGTAGGTCTTCATAAAATAATGAATTCTGATATTTAATGGCTTCATTTATCGGCTCTTCCAGAGGATGAATGATGATCGCTCCATAGTTGCCAAGTACTGCTCAATTCCCCAATAACAAATTAGCACAGGTTAGTACCTAATTAAATTGCAAGTGTCTATAAATATGATTTCTCAACTACAAGTATTAGCTACTGAAGAATAAATAAAGTTAATGTTTAATAGACCGTTTCTGTTTCTCTTAAGTATTAATATTTCCCTTTTCTCTGAAAACTGCTTGAACAGAATAGTGGTTTTATATATGTGACTTGTAAATTTTGACATCAAGTAACTATTTTTAATACAAGTCTTGCTGCTGTGTATCACTTGGACAATATAATCAACTAACTTGAAATTAAGCTCTTGAAAATAAGATAAAAGCTCAGAATTAAGATTAAACTGAAGTCAACGTACATACTGGATTAAATTATTGCAATGCCACAGAACCGTGAAGGGATATTCCCCTCATTTTTCCTCCTCCGTTACGCTTGCGCATGCTATTTAAGTGAAAGCAGTCCAAACAAGCAGAGGTCATCTCTTACCTGATATCTATATCTCTTTTTTTGAATGCCTGACAGAAGCTGTCAGGGTCTATTAAAAATAGAGACATAGAGAAGAGAAGATGAGCAACTACTGCAGAGTCGCTTTCTTGTTGGCTGTGCTTTCTGTGGTGGGGCTAGCAGTTCAGTGCAATGGCGGCATCACGAGCGCCTATCGGCGAAGATTGGCGGCATCTGTGGATATGCCGCTTGATGCCGATGTGTTTCAGGTCCCGTCGGGGTACAATGCTCCTCAGCAGGTACAAATTGTTCTGACTTCTTCTGAGAGTTTACGTAAGCTAATTTACATGTAAATCTGTCATTATTTCTATTGATTTTAGTAGGATTGTCTCCAGTTGTTGTATCCTAAGGTTTACTCGGATCAAATCTGTATTGTTTGCTTTTGTTTGTGCTTGATAGAAGTCCTTATTGTTGAGCACTTCCTGGTAATTTGGTTCTGATTTGTTTACAACTGGGACCCTGGTATTAACTCATTGAATTTTATCAATATATTTTATATAATTTCATTTTTTCTTGCTGAATTCATTTATTTCTCATATAACATAATAATTATGAGTTCGTATTTTGAAGGTTCACATTACTCAAGGAGACTATAACGGCACAGCGGTTATTGTCTCGTGGGTGACAGCAGATGCACCAGGATCAAACACCGTAAGATACGGAAAATCCAAAAAGAATCTCCATCTTTCTGCTGAGGGAGATGTTAGGCAGTATATGTTTTACAACTACACATCTGGATATATCCATCACTGTCTTCTCACTAACTTGGAGGTGCTTTGAACTCGATCGCTATTATAGTACAATTTTGTAGAATTAATGATCTAGAACAAGTTCATCAGTGATTATATTAAAATTAAAGGCCTAATGGTTTTTGTTTTAGCTCAAAATGAACACGATAGTTTTCCTCATTTTCCGTTTCCAGGGTGACTCTAAATATTATTATGCCGTCGGGGAAAATGACACCA
Organism: Eleocharis quinqueflora; assembly: GCA_964058865.1. Classification (NCBI taxonomy): domain Eukaryota; kingdom Viridiplantae; phylum Streptophyta; class Magnoliopsida; order Poales; family Cyperaceae; genus Eleocharis; species Eleocharis quinqueflora. Next base: position 8,171 of record CAXKVX010003022.1, on the reverse strand, counting down.
TTAGACAATTCTCGTTCCGAACTCCCCCCGCACTTGGTCCTGATGTCCCATATACCTTCGGGCTTATAGGTGAAGCTCTGAATTTCCTACTTTCTCTTCCTTTTTTCTGTAGATTTCGTGGGAACATAATTTTGCATAAAATCTACTAATGCACGGTGTATTGCTGTCATGTGCAGGTGATCTTGGCCAAACCTACGACTCCAACAGTACTCTTTCGCACTACAAAGCGAATTCAGATGCTGATGCATTGCTTTTCGTTGGCGACTTCTCTTATGCTGATAACTACCCAAACCACGACAATGTCAGATGGGACACATGGGGCCGGTTCATTGAGAGCAGCGTAGCCTACCAGCCATGGATTTGGACTGTTGGAAACCACGAGATCGACTTTGTCCCTGAAATTGTCAGTTCAATTGTTTTTTTCCTTTTTCCAAAATTTCTAGTCTAGATCTAAGAGCTGGTATGAACAACACTTTGTGTCATTTTAGGGGGAAACTACTCCTTTCAAGCCGATGTCGAACAGGTACCCAACTCCATACAAAGCATCTGGCAGTACAGAGGCTTACTTTTACGCAATCAGACGCGCCTCCGCACACATCATTGTCTTGGCATCCTACAGTGCATATGGTACAACTAGCCGGCCAGGCCATAACACTGCTCTTTCTTTTACTCTAAATCAGTGTTTTAAAGAAAAACAGAATGCGCTCCACGGACAGATGGGGTACCATCAAGCGACCACTAATCATTATACGATCGATTAATTGAATTTTTGCAGGATTTATCGTTCATATTTTAATATATAAAGAACTAACAATTCAATAAAACAAAATTACTTGCATATTTACGAGTATAATATTGACTAACTTAATTTAAGAAATAATAAATAAAATTTTAAAAGTATGAATTAGTAATACTTTAGTAATTGTTCAACTGTAGTATTCATATTTATTATATTTTAATCAATTTGATATTTAATTGGTTAATTAGTTGAATTTGGCGGTCGATTAACCGGCTTGTCAGTCGATTAATCATGTTTTGTGGCCAACTAATTATTTGTATTCGCAAAATACTATTATACACTATTTGACGGCTTATCCACCGACAACGACTACTCGGACGATAAATCGGTCTTGGCGGCCGATTTTTAAAAACACTGCTAAAAACAATCCATGAGAATTTCTTAAATCTTATATCTGAACATGTGGTTTCTTCTGAATTTCAAGGGAAATATACACCCCAATACCAGTGGCTCCAAACTGAACTTACAAAAGTGGATAGAACAGTGACTCCATGGCTGATTGTACTTGTGCATTCGCCGTGGTACAATAGCTACAATTATCACTACATGGAGGGTGAAACCATGAGGGTCCAGTTCGAGGCGTGGATGGTGAAATACAAGGTCGATGTGGTGTTTGCTGGCCACGTCCACGCCTATGAGCGTACTGTGAGTAACAGCTATATTTCTTTTCCTTCTACATGTCATTATTGATTTAAATTTTCTAACTATTGGTGGTTGGCATATTTGTTTTATGAAATGATTCATGATTTGGTTACATATTTTGTTATCTCGAGCTATTATATATCAGCAAGCATTTCAAGGGACCATGATACATGCAGAGAGATTCACTGAAATTGGAAGGTTGATTCTGAAAGGATGGAACAAGAAATCCAAATTGACCAATAATATTGCATTCTTTTCCTTCTTATTTGCAGCACCGAATTTCCAACACAAACTACAACATAACGAACGCGAACTGCTTGCCAGTCGCCAACATAAATGCTCCTGTATACATCACAATTGGTGATGGAGGAAACATCGAAGGCCTTGCTACCAAGTAATTCATACTTTTTAATCATACCAAATCTTATTCTTGTGTGAATTTTTTATGCGGCTCAGTATGTCGTCTGAGATTCAGTTAACATTCCAATATTTCAAAATTTTAATTATGCAGCATGACAGAGCCTCAACCGAGCTACTCAGTTTTCAGAGAGGCGAGCTTTGGTCACGCCATCTTTGACATCAAAAACAGGACTCATGCATATTACACCTGGCACCGCAACCAAGATGGCAATGCTGTTGCTGCCGATTCCATGTGGTTCACCAACAGATATTTCAACCCAACAAATGACTCCTAAGTTGATGCTGGCGACAACTGATTCATCGTATCTATATTTGATTGTTAGATTGAATATGTTTATTCAAAAGAAGATCTGAGTTTCGTCGTATTCTTTTTTTTTTATTTCTTTTCCATGCTGTAATATGTACTCTGTTGTCGTATTCGTATCCGAAGATATCTGTATCCTTATTCGTATCCGAAAAAAATTAAACGAATAATGATATGGTTTGGCTATCATCTATCTGTATTCGACCATTTAGCTATTATCTAATAATATTTGAAGTTATTGAAGATATTTATTTTCGATTATCCGATTGTATCCGAATTCATAATAAAAAAGTTCCTATTATATATAAATTTTATTAGATTTTGTATGAAGATCTCAAATCTAATTAATTTTAGATATAATTTGTGTTTATGTATCACATTTTTTTTATAATTCATTGAAGCATTTGGATAAACATATAACAAATAAGGATTTCTTTATTATTCGAATAATATTAGTTTCGTATTCGCATTCGTCCAATAATCGATATGTATTCAATATCCGATCAGTATTCAAATTCGTATTCGAATTCGAAATTTTTTAATAGTACGGTAAACAAATTATCTGTCTCTATCCGATGTGTCTACATCCATATCGGTAGGTGAATTTTTTTTCTGTCTGACCCTAAAAAAAATAAGAATTACATCCATGATCCTACTTTCAAACATTTGACAGTCATGGCCCCATTTTTCTGCGTTCAGCGTTCAGAAATAGAGGTCACCCGAATTTACGAAGCAAAAAATATCAAGTACTTTTGAAATCTGTGTTCACGTCTGAACGTAGCGTCTGAACGTGCGTCCAGACGTGTCGTTCACAACGTTGCCTGAACGCAGCGTTCAGACGCAATGTTCAGACGTGAACGCAGATTTGAAATTTTGCATCATACTTAATCATTTTTGTCATATATTTTTTCAGCGTGAACGCATGCGTTTAGTCTGAACGTAATTCTATACTTAATCATTCTTAATCATTTTTGTCATACTTAATCATTTTTGTCGAATATTTGAAAATAAGGTTATGAATGTAATTCTATATTTTTAGAGTTTTACGGAAAAAAAATTCTCGATAGGTCAGCTGTGATCCGATCCCGATGCCTCGTGATCGTTCGTGGATGGACTTGTTCCACATGGCCCCGCTGACAAGCGGGATCCCACAAGATAAGTAAATCAATCAAATCAAAAATATCAAAACCGATCGATATTCAATACTCTCTTCTCTCTTCTCTCTTCTCTCCTTCTTGAGGAAGGAGAAGAGAGTTCAGTTCAGTCTTCCCTTCCCTACCAACTGTCAACTGTCCTGAGAGAAAGAAACTCTATCATTCAATCCATTCATCCATCCATGGCAGCCTCTCTCTTCCTCGTCCTTCTCCTCCTCTTCTCGCTCCTCTCTTCCTCCGCTTCCTCTTCCTCTTCCTACTCGGAGCGCTTCGAATCGTGGTGCAAACAGTACGGAAAGACTTACGCCACTGAGGAAGAGAAGCTCTCGCGATTTCGCGTCTTCCAGCAGAACGCCGCCTATGTGGAGGCCCACAACTCAAACTCAGCTGCACCATCAGATTCCGATTCCACCTACACCTACACTCTCGCATTAAATGCATTTGCGGATCTGACTCCACATGAGTTCCGTTCCACCCGCCTCGGCCTTCAAAATCAACCTCTTGCGGTTGCGGATGCGGATGCTACATCCACATCCAGCAAGAGGCATCCATTTACCGGGTTTGGAGCGGGCTTTCGGGCCCCCACTTCCGTTGATTGGAGGAACCAGGGGGCTGTTACTAAGGTCAAAGATCAAGGCAGCTGTGGTCAGTTTCTATTCTTTTCTATTCCTTACCCTTTGGCCTTTGTAAATTCAATAATTGTTCCCCCTTTTACTTAAATGCAACTCGTGTCCAATTTTACATCAGAAATACTCTTCTTCTTTTTAAAGAATGGGGGCCATAGTTAGTATTTTCTTTACCAGCATGGGTACATCTGACAACTAGAAGCATAGCTATTACATTATTTATCTATCAGTCGTGTCTTGTTTACCTAAGGTGCCTGCTGGAGTTTCTCTGCCACTGGCGCGATGGAAGGAATTAACAAGATTGTCACGGGCTCTCTTGTCAGCCTCTCAGAGCAGGAATTAATTGACTGTGACAAGAGTTACAACTTGGGCTGTAATGGTGGCCTCATGGATTATGCATTCAAATGGGTCACAAAAAACAAAGGCATCGATTCTGAGAATGACTATCCTTATAAAGCTACAGATGGCAAATGCCTTAGCAACAAGGTATTTTTTGTAGTAACAGTCCTTTTTGCCAAATTTGTGATCCATTTCCATAGGGAGATGAAAAAAGTATATTCTTTCAAGCACCCAAATGTTGATCCTGTGTCCTCAAGAAGAAATCAGATAAGTATTTTTGAGGAAGCCTATTTTATGATTTTTTTTAATCAGCAGAAAGTCGTTCAGTTTTCGATAGAATATTCGTGAAGTAATATGAACAAAAGACTGGAGCGTTAAATTTAAGTTTGCATGAAGAGCATGACTAAAATAATATGCATAGTACACCACATAACGTACTATGCGCTCATTTGTATTTAATTGGTCATGAAATTGATATTTAAGTTGCTCAATAAATTCTTCATATCAAAATTTTGTAGGAAATAAAATTTCGTGATTTTTAGAGCTTTCTTGCTATTTTTTAAAAACAGCTCAGAAATGACACTTTTATAGTATTAAATATGGACTGTTTTTAAAAAATATTTAAAAAATAGCTAGAAAGCTCTAAAAATCACGAAATTTAATTTCCTACAATATTTTCATATGAAGAATTTATTGAGCAACTTAAATCTCAATTTAATGACCTATATCTATATGCATAGTACAAAATGGAGTGTACTATGCATATTATTTTAGCCATGCTCTTGCATGAAATAGTTATAAAGAAAATTTTATATTTCAAAATTACAATTCCATATATATTGTAGTCATCAATTTGTCAAGGTCAAGCTTTTAAAAAACGTTTAACGGTCCTTAAGGGTGAGGTGGTCGCTTAACGGTTTAACGTTAAAACGGTATTATATGAAAGTTCAATTAAAAAACGATCAACCATTTTTTATATATTATTTATTTATTTTAGATCAAATTATGGTGCAAAGTGCAAACATGCATATTTTTTGTCATATGTATGACTGTATGTAACTATATACTATATAATATATTTAACAGTATTATTAACATTGATGCTTTTCTTTTCATCATTTAAAAATATGCATGATGTGATTTGATATGTTTAATAATTATGATTTTAGGATGTATTTTATTTTCAAAATGTGCTTCAATGTTTGTTTTTATAAGCTCCATTATGTAATTGCATAAGTCGCACCAGCATAACAGTATCTCCTGCCAATATATTATACATTAATATAATACACAAGGTCAGTATACCCAAGCAATGAACACTCCATTATAACATTGATAACTACCCGACTAAGTTAAATACATTGATTCAGAAGTGTAGGAACTTGTTCTGAGGCATGTGATAGGATTCGTTGTTTGGTTGATTGCCTGTGTATAATTAGTTAAGTTAGAGTAAATAAAATTATTTTGGAGGTCATATGACTGAACATGTGGATTTTTGTTCTTGTAAATTGTAAAAAAAATGGTTTTAACAGTTACCAGATAAAACGGATTTAAACGGTTTAATTCAAGTTAAAACAACTTTTTCTCAAAAACTTAACGTCAAAGATTTTTTCCTAGTTAAAACGAAGTTTTTTAAAAGCCTGGTCAAGGTGATTACACAAACCTTAATTTGAAATAAAGAGCAATCCGGTGCACGTAGTTCCCGCTTGTGCGGGGTTTGGGAAAAGGTCAGACCACTTTGTAGTCTTCGTACGCAACATTTTTTGCATTTCTACAAGAGGTTGTTTCCACGACTCGAACCTGTGACCTCCTGGTCACAATACGATAGGTTTACTGTTGTGCCAAGGCTCCCCTTCAAACCTTAATTTGAAATTGCTAACAAAAAATAAGGAACTTACCAGGATAGCTCTTAATTTATTTTTTAACATTTGTTAATATTAATGGTAAATATTATGCACAATACTTGATTCATCTTTTTATTTCCTTGTTGAATGTTGATTCTCATGATCTTTGAGAATTATTGTGCATTTTAAGAAGTACATCTCAAATTATATTATTTCTTTTACTTTTATTTTTTATTTTTTGAAGGTTAATCACCGTGTTGTGACAATAGATGGTTACACAGATATACCTCCAAACAGAGAAGATCTACTGCTCCAAGCAGTCGCAAGCCAACCTGTCAGTGTCGGAATCTGTGGCAGTGATTATGCATTTCAGTTATACTCTAGCGTATGAATTCTTTTCTGTGATGATATATTTATCAGTTTATCGCTATAACTTTGGAAGGGTGAAGTACTAAGTTTTGATCTGCTCCAGTACAACACCTTGGCTCTTATTATTCAATTTGAATGGACTGATTTGAAATACATAACTATCCTTACAAGATGCAACAAGTATCAAAAGTGCCCTTTATGCCCTTTCTTTCACATTTAGATTAGAAGACACCATATTGCCTTTCAACGAAAACCTCTTTTTCTGTAGAAATGAAGAAAATAAGCATAACTTGGGAAGTCTTTTTTTCCTAAAAAAAATCAGAGATGAGATTCATATGTGATTTTTTTGGTAGGGGCAGTACATGTGATACTTTTTATTCTCTGTAGGAGCATAGATGAAGCCAACAGTCATACAGTATTAGTTGTACACAACACATGCCCAGTAACATGTTAATACATGGTGATTATCTTTCTTCCTGGCATAACTAGATAGCCGAAATTGTCTGACTAAGAGAATTACAAGAGAGTCAATTTTAGTGACTAATATTTTAGAAACTACTAATATTATTCTTCCAATTGCAGGGAATCTTTACTGGTCCATGCTCAACCTCTCTAGACCATGCTGTGCTGATTGTTGGGTATGGATCACAAAACGGGCAGAACTACTGGATCGTTAAGAACTCGTGGGGCACAAGCTGGGGCATGGATGGTTATATGTACATGGCACGCAACACCAACAGTTCAAAGGGCATTTGTGGGATTAACATGATGCCATCGTACCCAACAAAGACAAGCCCGAACCCACCTCCATCACCAGATCCAGGTCCTACCAAGTGCAGCCTCCTGACGTACTGCCCTGCCGGCAGCACGTGCTGTTGCACATGGCGTGTGCTTGGATTGTGTCTTTCCTGGAGCTGTTGTGGACTGGAGAGTGCAGTTTGTTGCAAGAATACTAAATATTGCTGCCCACAAGACTATCCAGTTTGTGATATTACGAAGAAGCAATGCTTGAAGGTACCATCCATAGAGGATATTTGCAAATGGCACAAGCTTTTGTATCTTTACAAAATGATATCAAACAGTTTTCATTCCATGACTAGCTTTTAAGGATATTGTTGTTAATGCTCAACCTTTATATGTTGAAAAATGCGCTCTTCTTTTAATAATTATAAAAATTCAAGCTAAAGGATAGGATAAGAGGTAATTTTAATCATTTGTTTCTTGGTATATTATTTAGTACGAGTAGATGTGATGTGGCAATTGGTCAGATCAGAATGGGTTGGGTTTTGGGTAATCTAGTATCAACTTATTTCAGGTTTCGAATCAGGTTGGGCCAATTGGGTCGGATTTCAGGTCATCCAAGGTTGACTTTTCCAGGTTTGGGTCAGGTTGAGCCAGATCGGATGGGATTTGGGTCGTCCAATGTCAGATCAAGTTAGATTTTAATATCATCTTGGACTTCGGGTTTCAAACATTTAGAGTTGACGCATAATTTAATATTGGATCAGGTATTCAGGTTGCGTTTCGAATTGTCAAGCTGAAGTCATCTTCGGTTTCGAGTTATTTAGTCAGGTTGCGTCGGGTTTCAGGTTGTCTAGTGTCACGTCAGCTCAAATTTCGAGCCAGGTCAGGTTTTGAGTCGTCTGTTGCCGGGTTGGCTTGATATTCTGGTCA